>OZ035953.1:20278796-20447588 GCA_964034955.1 Orchesella flavescens
GCTCACCATATTTTTCCTTAATTAATTCATCACATTATGTATATACTATTGTTACATCTTGTCATGTTGTAAGCGACATTGTAGCTGTAACAAAAGCAAGAGGAACGCAGGTAGTAGTTTTAATTAGCTCAATTAAATCATTGACGAACAAGTCGTCTATTTTTTTGAAAAATGACATGACTACACAAAGAACGAGACAAAACTAATGGTTTCCCTCTGACTTGAGGTCAGGGTGCCCAACCCAACGAAAAGTAAAACAGCAACCCATATATAAAATTCAGACGTATTGATCTCTGTTACGAAACTCAACACTCAATATAAAATGTACAACGTTCGCATTTGTTATCTATTCCCTACCTGAATTTTGTACAATACAATTACATACAATTTTTAACGGCGTTAAGATCACCCAACAAAATTTCGAGTTTAAACCAAAAGCAATATTGACAATGAAATTTAAAGCATTCATTCATGAATCATTTTGCTAAACACCAGCCAAGAGGATCTTTTCTTGAAGGCACCTTAATAACAATAAATCCCACGTGAATGTATTTTCCATCACATTATTAACATCAATTACAAATATGCATAAAGAACACCTCACCTCATTCATGCAGTTTATAGAATAGAGGGTGAATAGTAGAAAACTGTTAAGCTCATACAGCTCAAAAGAGATGCAATCGGCAATGATAATCAACTTGATCGTCATCATCACTGCATCCCATCGTAGTCGTCGTCACTGTCATTTATTATGCAACACGTCCTACTTCAGTGGGTCTTTGGGACTGTAGTGAATCATGGTGTGCAGCTTTCATGATGATGATGATGACAATGTCATGCTAACAATTACATTGCATTCATGTACTACTAACTATATACTCCTTCTTCGCCACCATGAATTCTTTATGTTGACACTGCATGAGCGACCTTTCCGTTGAGATTAAATGCATATCAATGAACATGTAAGGTGGTAAAACCCCATGTGAGACATATACATATATAAATGTGAACACAATTGGATGTGGGTGATTAGCTCTAAGGGAAATGCACCTAGAATCAATAAATCTCTCTCTCATCTTTGCAAAACTGCATCCTCATTAAAGTAGCCGTCGCTGTGCCACACTAATTAAAATTCATAATCTAATGTATTTATTAAGGTTGATCTCAACACTTTGACCTTTACTTCTACTCAACTTAATCCGGTTTCAGGTTGCATCCAAAACAAAAGAAAAGACACCAACGCGGTAAACATTGCTACATTTGTCCTCCTACATTATCTCATTTTATTGCTTCCGGTACAAGAGTGAGTCATGTACAAAAACTTTGATCTAATTAGGTACCTGATTGCATGAAAGGGAGAAACGATACCTATCTAATATTGTACCTACAATACCTACAAGGTACAAATTAATTTGGGTAAGTTTTCAATCTTTTTTCGCGGTCATTATATCATCAAACTTAAATCGTAAGTCCAAAAGGAAATTTTCTAGGGATGACGTTAATCGTAATCAAAGTCTCCTTTTGTATTCCTACGAAGAAGGATGAAGGAAGGGAGAAAAAAACCTTCTTTCTAACTGCGCCTTCAAAGGAAATAAAACTGAAAATGTCATTCACCCAGCAAAATCAATTCTAATCATTTCTCTGTTATGGCCAGCAGATAAAATTGATTTCACGTGAAATCTTCGCAGTTACATTGGATAACTATCATTTATCGGTTACAATATTCTATGGAATCAAGACTCATCCCAAAATTTCCAGAATGAAACATACATACTTTAGTCATATCACTGTTTCCTTGAAGAAATCTTCCCTAATAAGGGTAATATCGGTGGTGAGAGTGTGCATAAAAAAAGAGGTACTTAATATTTCGCTAGAAATGCCACAAACCCACAAAACCATCATTTTTTCTGGTATCAATGTTACGGAGATGTTTAAGTCAAATAAATGTCGAATAAAATGGTGATATGGTGGAATGGGGACAATATTTCTTCTGAAAGGAGGGATGGTTTTGCACATTGCTCTCTACTCTCGTTTTTCTTTGCCATCTCAACCTGAACAAATGGGCAGTTCCTGAGAAGCGTAATGAAGAAATAAACATTCGGCGAACTTTATTTCAAAATTTATCTCTTTACATGGTCGTAATATGACAGAAGGTGTTTCTTGATGTGATGTATGGATGGAAGCATAACATGGCAAAGTCCTATTTATTTCTTTACCACCGTCAACGACCAAATTTGCATATTTATCAGGAGGTTGCATCAAACTTTGAAAAATGAAAGGAGAAGCGAGACAACAAACGGAAATGAGTGTTGTTAGAGCACGCGCAGGCATTTCTAACGTTTTTTTGTCGGTCTCCTCATACAAGAGCAGAATTTATGCAGATGATAGGCATAATATCACATATTATAATGAACATGAGCAGGCACGCTATGAGAATATGAATATTTCACAAAGACACTGAAAACGGAGAACTTGAAGGAGGGAAAAGGAAACATTTTGGGTTAAAATCCGGGAATAGCCTTTCCTTTCTTCAGAGGAAGACTTACAATAAATAATAATAATATTAATTCTAATTCCATCCAAAGTTTACTTCTGAATCTATAGGAACTACCCTGTCGATGTGCCATTTGGCATATCCCCAGACAGAAAGAGAGAGGGTAAAAAAAAGTAGAATGCAAGGTGCATGCTGTTCTTCAAGATCAGATTAGATGTAAAATTTTGTATGATATAAAACCAGTTTGATAAAAAGGCCTTCAAAAAATTAAGCACTTTTGCTCCTCTACCAGCCATTCCTTATGCAATGAAGAAAAAAAACTTCAGTCTATTGAACTGACATTGCATCAAAAACATCAACGCTATGCATTCTACCTAAAAACATTCATACCAATTATGCATCATTTTCGTTTTTCAAAGGAAGTTGATATACTTTTCTGGAAGGGTATACTTACTCCTTCACATCATCATGTAATATTTCCCATATGATGCATCCCATTCCTAAGAATTTATTTTTCGCATGTTTACGCACAAAATGTAATGCAATCCCATGCAATTTTATTTTAATGTCGTTGTGCTCCCGGTGGCTCAAGGTAGTTCTCAAGTATGAAAACTTGATCCCACCTCTCTCAAGAGCGAATTTCCGCTCCTCACTATTCACTTTTCTTTTTACAATGGGTAAGTAAATGCAATAAACATGGAACAATATCCCAATGATGATGAAGATGAGGATCAAACGACAGAGCTCAAACAAAAACATGATGACTCTGACTCTTGTCTTGTTGGTCGTCCTCAAAGATCATCATCCCCAACTTGCTCTTCATCATCATCATCATGATCTAATCGTCAGTATCAGTCGCCGCATCTATCCGATCTCAAAGTCTACTGACAGAATCAGCAAAAAGGGAGCAGAAACTCAACAGTTGGTCTTTGCTACTCACTGACTTGGTTGAGTGTTTTGTATTAAATTAAAATGTTTATGTTCCAAGCGAAAGCAGAAATCATCTTCAGCCTGACATTGCCATACTCCACTTTACATTTTGCTAAAACGTCCACGGATGCTCCTGATCATTGTGCACTTTTGTAGGGTATAATATATTTTATTCATTTACATTTTAGCTCAACTCTCGATGATGAAGAATCGTGATGGTGATGATGATTATTTGACCATGCAAGCCAAAGTGAAAAAAACTACTATCATCATCATCATCTTCTTATATCAACCTGGCTGCTTTTGTTCTCGTCATTTTCATCACATCATGTGGTTCCTCAACTTCACATTGTTGCACATATATATAATATAAACACAACATCAGGAGGGTTTTTTGTTGTTATCGGAAATTTTTTTCCCATCTTTCCTCCTTTTCTTTCGTCCACTTTTTCCTCTGTTAACACTTAAATATCATTACTACTACCACTACTACACTACTAGCTCACAACTGGTGCTATGCCATACTTCTTACACTCTACATGCGGATATAGTATACATATGTGCATACCTTCCACATTTTTACTTCCTATGGCACCAATAGTTCAATGAACTTTTTCCTGTTACCCGTCTTTTTACCAAAAAGATCATATCCTCGGCCATTCATCTGAATTAAAAAGATATGCGCTGCGGATAGAGATGATGATGATGATGCTTATGTAATGATGAAAGAAGAAGCGGTGGCGATCGCCATAATCTCGCACAATATAAAAAAAGATACATTGCTTTTGTTTGATACGTTTGAAAAACGTAGTAGTAAGGCCTGCGTACGCAATGTCAGTCGCAGAAAAAAGTAGGTACCTACGCTACTCCGCTGTGAATATAATAATAGCACCTATAATAACAATAATTCATACGTGTAATCTCTTCTTATACGCTCCAGGTAGTTCACTTTTTTTTACGCAGTGTGAAGAAACGTGTTCCTTTGCTTCCCTATTCCACATTTTGAAGTAGAGTCGGCAGTAACCATCCTCATCATCAGGAGCATCATGATGATGATCATCATCAAAACAACAAAGCAATTCTCTATCATTTCATTCCCTTCTTCCCTTTTTTACTAATAGAATGGGAATAACGTAACTTTGTGTAAAATAGAATGTTGATGATGTTGTGCAAGAACCGAAAAAAATGCCGGATATATTGTGAATAATATGTAGGTATATGAATACCAAGTTTGTTACGACGATTTTACACTCAAGGACCCGTGAGACCGGTAATCATCATACATTTTCTTTCTCAGTTATAGCATGCTGAATAATAAACCCCCGAAGAATACGCATAATGATGATAGGATGGGAACCGTTCGTTTTGGTGCCCATTGTGTGCACACATAAACAAAGCGACAAAACATTTAGCTACTCATGATTCATGATGATAGTTTGATGAATGAAGTCAGGTGTTGGTGTTGGTGATAAAATACTAATGTAATGGGACCTGTTAAGAGCACACTTATTGTGCTCATTCTTGTCTTCTTTTCAAGACCTGAGTTTTTACTGTTAAGTCATCAATCAACCATTTTATACGCTATCAGTTTTGCGGTAGGTAAGAGCCACAGGGAAATAATAATTTGACATGGCGAGTCAGGAAGGAAGAAGAAATGTTTGGTTGGTTGGATTTGGATGCTCAAGGGAAGGAAAGCATGCGGGCCCCAGTGAGGTTTTTTTACTTTCTTTTATTCGGAAGCAAATACCCTAGCTCACTTCTTGAGAATCAGTTCCGTTTTGATCGGTTCAAAGTGTAGGTTATTATGTGGTTTTTGTAGAAGGTTGAAATAAATAGCACGAGGTGTAATTTATATGACGCCATGCATTTGTCATGGGTGAACTGTTGCCAATTTATTATCTTATGCTAAACGATATGTGTGTATGTATATATACATGAGCTACACATATGCATATTATGATTGAAAGTTTAGCTATGCAATCATTTACTTTCATTGACCTTTTAAGAAGGATCCATAAAAATGCCAAAATTTTCAAAAAATCCATAATTATAATCAGACCCAGTCTAATCATCAAATACAAAAGAATTATTTGCCCTCCAGAGGTAGACTTCTTTTTGGATAAATAGTGGCTTTGGTCAAGATTAAAGAGGTGTATTTTGACTTTATTTATGAACCTTATCTTCCTGTCTCCTCTCCTGCTGATTTAAACTTGATAAAACATACCATTTTTTACAGACAGTTTTACCTGTAACATGTTTTTGCAAAAAGGACGTTTGGTGCCTTGGTTACCTATTGGCTATTATTTTTCCTATGAAACAAACTATAAAAGAGTGAGGGATGCATTTTAAATATTTTTTTGTAGTTTGTTCCTATGTATGTATACCATGTTCAAATCGTACACATTATCCTTGTAGTCTTCCTCTACTTGCACAATTACTCGTCTGCTACTGATGGAAACGTACACATATGTCCACCCATAATTTCTCATGTAATAATAAGTAAAGGCATGCTAAATGTAAAATGCACTAAAGTGGACGCATTCGTACGGAAAATACAATTTTTTTCAGTAATCCTCACTTTGTAAGTCAGTAGCAAATACACGTAACTGCAGCTATTTTTTTATGGTTAGGTACTTAAATATTTACTCACTTCAACTCATCTTATTTGACTATAAATGTTGTGGGGATGATGGCGACTGTTTCAGGACAGGATTCAATGTTAAAAAGGCAAGTGAGGCTAAGGTTGCCAGTTACTTTTTTTGCAAAGGCAGTTGACTATCTCAACTAAACATCATTTTCTATTCTCCACATAATTACAATCTTCCCAATAAATTAGCGTTTATTATGATGATTAATGCGATGCCTCTTGTTGGTGCACCTTGTTTGCATGCATGTAATATTTTTGTCTCTCTCACCAGTTGAACATTTGTCTGGAATTTTCCCTTTCGATCATTGTAAATGAGGTTGAAGGTAGGAATTAAGTTGAGCGATAACCCTGAACCTGAATTATGAAGAATTTCGCACTGAATAGTCACCCAGTCAGTCCTTTTACTATTCCAATTGTAACGTTTGGCTGAGCCCCTGACGTTAGGTTGAAGATAAAATGAAAAGTTATGAGTTGGTTTGGAGGCAGACGACTTCCTCTCTGTTAAGCCGTCTATTTACCAGAGGTAATTGTCCAAATAAAGATCTTTCTTTTTGAAAAATCATGGCAATTATGAATTACATCGTAATTCAAAAGATGTGTTAGGCATCGTTCTTCACAATATTTATGAGAGGACTATTACTACTGTTGCCCTGACTATTTCAAAGAATTTTAGACACTCTCTGTCGAGGTTGAGAAATGATGAAGAAGCCTTAAACTCATTTTTTCTATAGTTGATATATAATAACAAGGATATTATTGAGTGCACAACAAAGTAATGAAAATTGCCTCAATCAGTTTAACAACGTGAGCGAGTTATATTGAATCCTGTTTTCATTGAAATCGCCATAATCATCATGATGATGATGATCACCAAGTGGCAACTCGTTTTCAGTTGAGGATATAAGACACAAAGAAAGCAAAAGTATAGCGGAAAGCGAATAAAAACGGGGCTTAAATCCCTCTCCCATTTTATTTATTAGGGCCGTCGTCACTGCTCTGAACTTGACCAAAAAAACTCTTTGTAACTTAACTTGCTCAACTCCAACTTCTCATCCTTTTCCCCAACGTATATAATTTACTCTACATTTAAGTATATTACATAAACGCATACAAAAGTAAATTGTATTTCCTGGTTGGGGGCTCAAGGAAAGCAAAGTGTAGCTTAGTGCATCCTGACGTGAAAACTAGTCTCCACATTATGAAACATAACTCTCTGGGAAATCTATTATCTCTTTTTACTCATCACATGTGTGTGCCTACACGTTTCTCAGGTAGGAGCACATGCACATTCATCACATGAAC
Source organism: Orchesella flavescens (assembly GCA_964034955.1). Taxonomy (NCBI): domain Eukaryota; kingdom Metazoa; phylum Arthropoda; class Collembola; order Entomobryomorpha; family Orchesellidae; genus Orchesella; species Orchesella flavescens. The sequence goes on from OZ035953.1 coordinate 20,286,170, forward strand.
TACCAACTACCATTTCATTTTCCATTATTTTCACTTTCTTCGAAAAATCCCGTAATTCTTCCATCTTCTCCATAGAAGAGTTGGTGGTGGTGGTGGTGTATTATTCACACAACTCCACTTGACGTATATCTGATTCGTGTCCGTACTGTAAATAATTATAGGGGGATTGAAATACCATAATGCAGTGTGCAGCGAAGCAGATATATGCAAGCTCCACTTTGCTAACTCCACTGCCAAAGTTACTACACATGTGCACCCCTTCTGCAATATTGTACCATCATATCAGCATCATCATCACCGCACGTCTTTTATAAGAAAAGAAGTGTAATAAAGTATCATTTTCCCATTTATCTCTTCTAATTTTTCTTCTTCTCTTTACTCACTTGATGATCTTCTTAGTTATTTTGTGCGTAGGGAGATAGAGATAGTGTGTCTTGTTATTGTGAGGATAATAACTTAACATAAAGTGCATCCTTCCGGCAGCTACGCAAGCATATATCCACTCCAAAAAAAAGTCTTAGTAGTAACCTTTACCCCCTTAATCATAATATGTGGTGGTAGTGGACTGATCTGAGAGAAGAAATTATTTTAAAAGAAATAAAATATTCGACGAGTTTCGTGTAGTAACGTAACGTTCTCTGGATCGCATGCAAATACATACCATCTGCATAATTTAAACATGAGTCAATTTTTTCTATGTAGAGTTCAAGCCGTTTAATTTTTCAAAATGTTTAATTCAATCCAGTAAATTAAATGTAAAATAGGTACCTACGAAAAATTGCACGAAACTAGCTTTTCGTTGGTTGGAAAGACGCACACAACTTTTCTTTGATTTTTTTCTTTTTTTTCATGTAATCTATTATCGCGTTACAATTTTAAAGAGGAACGGAAACTGATCAGTTATATGTAGATTTTTTTCCTTCTGTTTTTCACAGAACAAACGGCAACATCAACAAAGAAAAAAACGGGGAAAAAATTGCATGAATGAATGTCAAGAGCATGCATTTACATTGAATTGCATTGCATTTGGATTTTGGATTGCAGCGAGAGATTCCACTTTCAAGCTCTTTCACATTGGTTTCGCCTAATACGATCAAGAGCCTAGGTATGCATGACGAACTGACAAGCATTGTTGATCGATGAGTCCTAAGCTATCCTCCTCCTCCTCTCTCCATTCTCATTTAACTGAAGCTTATGGCTCATCTATTTTAATACAAACAAAAAAGGGGATTCCTCCTATATATTCCAAGTCCGGCAGTGTTCTTTTCAAGAGACAACCTTAACAATCTCAATTGGTCATGGTTTTGCATGGCTTCTTGTCACAAATTTTTTTAGTGTGCGTAAAATGTTAAGAGCAAGAGCGAAATAAAAAACATAGTTGCAGTAACTTATTCGATAATTGGATCTATCACATGGTGATGCACAACCTTACAGAATTTATTTTTCAATTTTTTCTTTCTTTCAAAAGGTGTAAACAAAAACGACTTGTTGCATTTTACTTTTTTGGTTTAAGTTTGTTCAAATACAGTCACGCGGAAATGTAGTTGATGTGATTCAAAGTCTTTAAAACCAGCATAAATATGGTTTCGTAACATGTATTTTTTTTTCGTGAACTTTTTTAAAAATGAAAGGAGAGTAAGTCGTCGTCGTCGTCATCATATTGTCCATTTCACAAATGGTTGAGCAACTTTTTTTAACGATGTGATGGCCAAAAAAGGCGTAATGATAGCTTCCAGTAAAGAGGATTCCTTTATATTTTTATTATCATCAGCATCAACCCCAGATATAGGTTCTGCAACATAAGCACACGCGAAAAATAGGGAGCATCTATACTATATTAATATCATACCCACTTCTAAAACTCAATTGCTGCTGTGCTACACTTTTTATGGTGGTTTACCAACTGCCCTCAAGTTATTAAGACTCTTTACTTCAATTTTTGTGAGTAATGTAATGTAGTTACACCACATCTTTATTTAATTTGGCTAATCTTTTAGGGTGAAAAATAATACTTTTAAAGTTAAAAGAACCAGGAAGCAGTATAAATCCTACATTTATAGTCACTATGACTGGCTGACGACGAGAGTAAGAGTAAAGTAAGATAATATAGAATTTTTGAAGAAGAAGATGTGCACACAAAAAACAACAAGCGTTTGAGCGATACGATACGATACAAAGGTGTGCATACATCCGACTCACTAAAACGCATTGCCTTGGAAGGTTACGTTGATTGAGAGTGAATCTGGTTTTGAGTGAGTGAACCATATTATGAAAACATGTGGATGTTAACAATCATGCTGCTCCTGCTACTGCTGTGATGATGATCATGTTGTTACGCCCACGTAAAGTACGACTAAGTCTACTTATATTCTGGGGCTGGCTGGCCAAACCTCATCATAATCATCATGACTTAACTTGAGTTGTACTTTGTGATTTCTTTGATTGATAGCCAGTATAGAAAAAAATCTGCTGAATGACTGACCACTGTTGGCTTTGTAGAGGCATTGTAATGCACACACATTGTTGCATTGTAACATCAAAATCAAATCGAATGTTAAACTGAGCATGCTAAATAAAAATATGTATTTCCTCCGGTCTACATATTTCAATTTTTTCTCATACAACTAATTGCCATGGTCTCTGCTACCTTCTCGTGGTGTTGCTAATGGTGATTGGGGTGATGAGACTGAAGCTAAACTTTCAATTGCAGAAATACAGGTTCCGTTGCCGTTGGCGTCCTGTGTGCCTCACCATTGAATTCCCTATTATGTATTATGCATGCATATCCATTATTATATGGCAAACAATTACGCAATTTTCTAGCAGAAAAAAAAAGTTTCGAATGAATGCATGCCAGGGAGTGAGAGTGAAGGTGAGTTGTGAGCTTATTAGGATCAAGTTAAGAGGTAGTTGCACTACACTGTCCTAAAGGAGTATTGCTAATAACATAAAGTCATGATATGCATTTAAGACTAATTTCATCATACTTTTAATCCAACGTCCCTGATTCTGGTGATCATCATCATCATGATATGATGGAAAATCGTGAAATGGGAGCAAGCAAGTTCATCCCTGACTTTTGCCTGTTTTCTCTCTCTCTATTGTTTTTCTACAGAATTTGTGCATCCTTGAGCCGTATTCTTGGAATGGAATTGTATATCCCCCAAGGAGTCGCCAACGTGCAGACGATGGGAGTTATAAATTTGCAGTTTTTTCAAATGCAATGTTAGTCACTCCGAAATGGTATTTTGTAGGAAAAAAATTGCAACGGAAATTTCATTTGTGTTGGGCAAAACCTACTATTTGAAACCACAGGGAGCCTCAGCCTCATGAGCAGGTGGAATGCCTTTACGTAACAGTCAAAATGATTTTCTCTGTCGTTTCCTCCCCATCTAATATTAAGATGGTCATGATATGTGATATGAGAGCGATAAAAACTACAATTGGGAATGACAAAGTGTTTGTTTATGTACCGTTTTGCGCTTCTGACTGAACCTCAGTTGTGTTTAGGTGAACGTGAACCCCAACTCTTTTGAGTTCGACACACATGACCATTTTCGGATGGGTAGGACACTGTTTTTTGGACTGACAGGTGGAATAATCATGTGTCCGTCGACATCTCACTCAAAAATCAGTTTTAAACTTATGATTACAGCCACTCCTGATCACATACAGTTTTTTTACCTTAAACTCGATTTCTCGACTTTTACTCCCTCGCAAAACTAAAGCAAAAAAAAAGAAGGAATGTGAAAGGAAGCAACAGTTGGAGACGCAAAGTTGTTGGGTTGCAAATAAAACGATTTACACATCATGTGGGTATAAACTTTTTATATCCTATAATAATATATACATCCTTTTATTCGCCATGTGCGTGCTAAACTTGTCCATAAAGAATAAGAAAAGTGAAAAAAGTAATAAATGGCTTGTTTGTGGTTTCCGTCAAGTTCAATTGTGGTTGCAATGCACTAATTTCCCCCTTTCTTTTTCTTCCCATTTGAAGCACGTTACATAAAGTAGTATCTGCCCATTACACATGATAAAGGTGTGATAAGAACATTAAGAACAGCAACAAATATTATGTACAAGCATTCATCATATCATCATCATCCCTTTTGCCATTGATCTCATTTAATTCATTTACCTGCAGTGAACCAAGTCATATCACAGCAGTCTATGAGATACCATATAGTCTTGTTTTTCCTTTTGAGAAAATTGTATTTAAAATAGTTTTGAGTTTTGAGTTCTTCGTTCTTCCTATCATCTACAATTTTACTTTTGCTTTCAGCGTTATGTTACGTTCCCTTACGTCACGTCAGATTTATATTATTTCATCCCCGTCGTTTTTTCTTTACTTCCTTTTTTTTATCCTGTTTACTAGCTAGATAGTCCTTTCTGTTGTGGGAGTTTGTAAACTTATGTGTGTGTGGAAGAGTATTCACCCAGTTTTATCTTTTGAACCCATCTCAACCCTCATTTCATTGCGCCTTCCTGTGTAAAAATCCAGTATGAATCATGATGATGATCATCATCTTTTTTTGCACTTGTGTGCATTCATAGAATCCACCAACTTCAAAGTTGAGTTGAGGTGAGAGACCAAGCAGAAAAATGAAAGAGTGTAGAAATAAAAGGGCGCTTGAGATTTTCTCTCTATTTCTTTTGTCTCTGGTAGCACCTCTTTGTTACATATATTATTATTATTTTATGAAAACATGAGAGATGAAATGCATATTAAATATTTACATGGAATCTTTGTGTTAATCTCTGTTCCTGTCTACGTAGTAAAAGAAGCTAAAGTATTTTTTTTCTCACTGGAGGTCCACGTCTCTTATCAAATTTTTCAGGGAGGAAATTACGCCGGTAATGTAATGTACTTTTGTAATCAATTCTTAGAATCCGTGAATGTCCAGGTGAGTGTGGTTGAAATATAGTATGCATTATATTTATAGAAACAATGGAAAATAAAAAAGATAGTTTGCAGCACCACCACATCACATACACAGTAATCAACAAGGGAGAGACAAGAAATGCTCATTAACTGAATGCAGTTTATAGATTTATTCGTGGATAATGAGACATTCCGCGCTTCATCTACTCCCTTCATCACTTTTTCATTCTTTCGTGAGCGAGCGTGAAGCTGAAAAAAACCCTAAGTTTTGCATTCTTTTTCCGAATATATCTTTTGCTCTTTCTGTCTTCTCAACTGATTATGTTATACATAGTTAGCAACAGCATAAAAGCAATCAGCAAAAATTTTCGTTCACCACCTCATCATGACTATTCTATTTAGCTGTCACATCAAATCTAATAATATTAATGCTTTCGGTCCATCTCCAAAAATTTGTTTAAAATTATCCTCAAAACTGCAATTTGGTCGTCTTGAAATTATTCAATGAGAAAAATATCATGTTTTACTAACTTTATTGCTAGGTATCGCTTGGTTTTGCACACTTTATGTTATCCAACAAAAAAATTACTGGACGTATTCCAAAAATAAATTGACGTGGGCACTTCACTTTGTTTCGAAGGAACACAAGAACAAAAAAATGTTCATGTTGAACATGCACATTGTATACATACATACATATGTGACTTTGTTGTTCAAATTATGCACTATAGTCTTCTAAATTCTCAGCAAATGCAAATATTGTGGTTGAAATTGCAAAAATTTGTAATGTAATTTGTCCATGGTATGCATGGTTTTTCACTACACTCATCTTCACAGAAAGATTCTTATCAAATTGAGAAATTACATTGCATATTTCGTTTCTTTTCAAAAAAATTAGAAAATGATGTTCCGTGTTTCTTTCATATTTCATAATAATAATTTTTCCCTGAAAAAAAATAAGAGTGGGCTGAGGCATATCTCTCATGGAAACGATGTTACATATATTATTTTTATCTGTGAATATGCCTAATATTACATCATCATCATAATCATCATCATCATCACCATCATTTGGTGTATCATGTGGAATAGATGGTGTGATGTCGTGTTATGTTATATGCATGTTTGCATTCACCAAACCAAATCGGATACGAGAGAGTGGCTATTGCTATAACAATTACATGCACCTTGTTTCAACGACTGGCATAAGTACTTTTTAGCTGAGAAAATGGCTTCGGGTTTTGTAATTTTAAATACAAGTTCCTTGCCCGATAACACTTGCTAATTATCTCCTTTACCATCAACACCACCACCACTACCATCACTATTCTCATGCACACTGGCATTATTATTGTGAGAGAATGTTGGAATATGAGCTGCCTAAAAAAGAAATAATTTTCGTGAGGTAGTGAATGAGTTGCGTAGGGTCACTAAATAAAATTACTAGCTGATTTTTATTTTGTTCTTCCCTCCGTTTGGTTTCAAGTATTGATTATATTACGTGTGGTTTATGAAAAATGATTAAATGATAGAAAAATTTCCAATTTTTTTTAACTAAATGGGAGAGCCGATCAGCAAAATATTAGTGGTTTTGTGTTGGCTCAAGGGAACGAAAACAGAGTGGAAGGGAGATAGAGATTAGAGATGGAGAAAAAGATTGTATTGGTTGGGGAGATGATGGTGGTGGTTGTTGAAAATGTTATGTGTGGACTAATAATCTGTAGAAGTAAGCATGTGTGCATTTAATTCTAATTCTCTTTAATCGTATCAGAATCTATGTTGTGAAGTAGGTAGTCATGTAATGCCATATTGTACATTTAAATACATAGCTCACTATATTTTTCTTTCGTCTTCTTCACCATCATCCAATTTTTCCTCCACCGTCAAGAATGACTTGCAAGGTAGTCATTGAATGTGAGATGAAATAAGGGAGGTTACCTTTGTAGGTAAAGAAAAAGGGATGTGCAGCAAACAGTGATATTATTCTGAAAGCATACTGTCAATACACACACAAGTTCAACCATATCCTGACTTGACGTCTAAATGCTTTGGCCCAGAATTTTTTTTGCAGACATTGTCCTATATGCAAACGTATTTATGTATTTGGAAGCCCATTATGCTTATAAGCTCAGTAATTTTGATATATTAAACTGTTTGCAGGTATAAAATTATTTTTGAGCTGTTGCTGATGATGATGATGATGATGATACACAGAGTTATAAAATTGATCATGCCGATTTGAGCTGGAATTTGAAAACTCAAATGGTTGATCTTCTACAAAAGAAGGAGATGACTTGACTCTATTCTAATTAGCATGATGATGATGATGATCAAGTGGATTTCCTTTCTTGTGAATAGATCCAATACCTCCACCAAAGTTCAAGTTCATTTTAATTCCCTAAAGACAATTTTTACCGAGAATATATTTTATAAAGGTGTAGTTACTTATCTAACTATAAATTACCATGGGAAATTTCTACTCAATCCTGACGCCATAACTGTTAAAAATGTGGTTGCGTTTGTAATAAGTATAAATGAGTTAAAAACTGCATTATTTTGTTTGAGGGGAAAAGATGAAGGGAAAAAAAATCATAAATATGAAACTAGAAATTATAAGTTGAAAAAGAGCAAAGCCGGTTCCGAATTTATTGATTTAGTATATCAAGGAAATGCAACAAGGGGGAGAGAGAGAAAATGATGATTATCATCCATCCATCCATCCGTATGTTTTACATTAATCAAATCTTGATAAAATAATGTAACACGTATCAAATATGATAATACCAACTTGTCAAGACTTTTCTTGAGGAAGATGATGACGGGAAGGTGAAGAACGGATTGAATACCAATGCAATAATGGGTAGAAGAAAGGAATGAATGGAAAATGCAATGTTTTAACAATTCTTCCCCTTTCTACTTTGCCAATAGTGGGGAACTCAAGCTAGGAAGTTATTAGAAAGTCAGGAATCGCATAGATACAGTGTAAAGTGCAGTTTTTCTGCCAGGCCATTTGACACATGGGATTATACTCTTGAGTCTTAACAACCATTTCTATATGATGAGTCTAGGAAACGAAGGAGAATAATAAAAACTTCTACTATTTGTTATGAAATGGATGAGGATGATGATGATGCTTCTTCACATTAGCATTTGAATCACCGTCGTTCACCATCAACAGGTTGAGGGAATGCGAACGTGTTGAAGTTGATGATAGTTTAGTTGTGGCTGTTGACTTCTTGGCTTGTTGTATCATTTTTATGTCTGGAAATCATCAACTCCCTTCACTCACACGTCACTTCACTCTTTTTTGTTGTTATATAACACCCCAGCCAAGAACTAACGTTTAGTTTATAATTTTTTTTCTAGTATCTAATTTGTTAAAAAAATGTTGAGAATAATATAAAATATCCTTATGGAGTTAATAATATTCGGCCTCTGAGGGGTAAAAATTAAATGAAGAGGAACGAATTAGAACTGATGATATGGGTGTAGCAAATCAAATGTTTTATGGATGCAAAATTTGGTTTTGATGGCATCCATAAAACATTTCCCTGTATTTCTTTTAACCCCACTCATTTGTTTGGGGAAACAAAGAAAGAAGAGAGAAAAAATATTGCAAGTTTTTATATATTTCAAAAAATACTTAATAATATTGCATTACGTGGATACGTTGGTTGGTGGTGGTGGTGGTGAAGATAATGATAAACTGGCTCTTGATTGGCAATTGCATTGTATCATCATCTTGTAACTTGTAACTCGGGAGGAATAAGATAATACTTGGATTGAGCTAATCACACGTTTTGTGTGAAGTTTCCTTGACCTCCTAGTTAGCCTTATGGAGAAAAAAATGCGTTTGTTGCCTTTTCGCATGCAGACAGATGTCTACACAACAAACACTTTAGACATGGACCTTTCTACGCACTTTTTTTTCTTTCTTTCTTTTCTCATTTATCTCTTATCGGTAAATATCCTTCGGCTTTAGAGTGCAAGTTTTCAACGACCACCATCGCATCATCATCATCATCACCGACGTGCAATTAAATCAATGACAAGTCTCAAATAAATCCATTGACTGACTGACTCACTGACTCTTCACAGTGTGCTTTACAGAGAGATGGTGTTTACTTGTGAAAATGACATGGCTGCATTATGCATCCCATTTTTTATTACTTACGTAACCAATAGTTAGGTACATATCTACTATCCTTTTATAACCATTTTGTTCATTCCTTGCAATATCCTTAATTAGTGTTTGAAGTACTGTCCAAATATTTTAACAGGCCTATCACCTCACCTATCTATCCTCGGGATTGTCGTTGTCATTAAGCACCAGTTACCTTGACAGGTGCATCAAATTTGTGAGCACAAATAAACACTCATTCCTCAACTACCATGAAATCCATTCATTGCATTCCTATTTGCTATGCTAGTATTGGGTATGCTATGAACTTTTTAAGACGAATGAGAAGAAAAAAAACACCAGAAGAAATGATGATGATCCTCATGATCATGTGGATGTGGATGTGCTTTCCATTTCTTTAGAACAAAGGAAACATTCACTAAATAAATCACACAAGGTCCAGAGAGTAAAGCTCATCGTTTTGTACCATCATGTGATCCGATCCAGTGGCTGGTCTTAAACAATCAGTAGAATATAAAAAAACAAGTAGGGACAAAACTGCAGAAAAATATTCACCCTCATTATCAGCATGAAGGGAAAAGTCTTCATTTTTCTACTTAACTCCCTCATTTACACGTTGAGTCTTTACATGATGGGTACAATGAATAAAAAAAGTGGGGCTTTGTTGTTCCACTAATTTCTACATGTGTACTACTGTGTAATTTTACAAGGAAAGAACAAATACAAGACCAATTGAAAAGACATTTGTATATTTTATGTAGTCGGTAGAAGATCACAGACAATATGGTACAAGCATTTAAACCATAGGAAAAATGTAACAATCTATGTAAATTGGAGATTAACATGAGCATGCATAAAAAAGGTAGGTAAACTGTGCCATTTTCCCCCTCTGATTTACAATCTCATGCCCATGTTCTAGGTCTCTTGTACAACGACAACCACACATTATCCATACCTATTCTATCTACCTAAGCATTATTATACTCACAACCATCCTTCCATTCCATCCGCCAAATTCACTCCAAATCCTATATGCATGCATATACATTCAATGTGTAAATATTCACATCAAAATACATTTCAAGTTGGTCGCATGTCGCGAAAAAGTCTTTTTTATTTTTCAAGTACATCGCAAAAACAGAAAAACACATGTGCAACACCAGTTGACCATATTAGAATATTTTTGTATGTCTCCACTTGTTGCATTCCGACTGACCATGCAATTTTTTTAACCCTTTCCTCCACATTCTAACTACTTGTTTTGCTTGGATGCTTTACTATATTACTCTACTACTGACTTCTATTTGGAGAGGGATGTGTGTATATGTGTGTATTGATAATCACGTAAATACACTTGAATTTGATTAAAAGTAAAAGTGAACCTGTGCCACAATGTGTGTGGTGACGATGATGATGATCAAGTTATTTTGTTGACGTTGCACTATGACTTGTCCATTGTACTACTGTGTAGGGACATGTGTACATATTGTGATCCCATCATATTATCATGAAAGGCTGATCTATCTTCATGTAGGCTGGGCACTTGCAAAAGATACACAAGTACACAATCAAACAGATTCTCATCTGTGGCCAAAACTCAAGAGATGAGATTTAGCGAGACCCAAAAAATGATCATATGATGATATAAGATTATTTAGAGCAATTCAATTGAATCGGAAGACCGTCATTTATCCTAACGTAAGCAACAAAATTCCTCCTTTTCTTAAGACGAACTAAATGCCAAGAAACGAACGTATCAATGTATTTTTACTTGTCTAGACACCAATTATCTCATCAAGAGGGGGTAATTAGACACCTAAAATAATTGAATGATCCCATGCTGTCCTACATACACCACCACATTCCACTGGTCAAAGAAGATGTGGGTAGGGCAAAAATATCAATTTTGCATCACATTTGTTGCAACCCCAGTTGGAAAATTGCATGACGAGTCCGCATTACTTGAAACGCGGACGTGTTTCCATTATTCCACTGTAAAATTCCATTCCAGTAGTGCAATGGTGCACTAACCGCATTTGCTTGGTGATGTCGATGCTGATGGTGATGATGATGACATGCAAAGATAATTCTCAGCCCGTCTATCTAAGAGCTCCGCAAGGACTTATTCCTTCCAAGAATCCCAACTCCATATCTGCATCACTCTTCCCAATAATTTTATTAGTAACGATGGGATGCTATCAAATCAAATCATTATGATCATCATCAACCCCACTAAACGCTAGTAAATGGACTCATTCAATCTCTCAATCGGTCAGTAAGAAGAAGTGAGGACAAGTCCACACTACGCACACAGACCTACAACTCACTCTCAGTGTATTTTTTTGTTCTAAAAAGGAACCACACCAAAAAAAAAGTTGCATCTCATTGTTTAAATATGTATATGCCGATTAAAATGCAGCTCTCTGAGAGACGAGAGTGAATGAAAGATCGTCATGTAACGTAACTATCTGTTATCTGCAAAACTACGCACCCAACATCCATTGAAACTACCTACCCATCTGATGATGATAATATATTATATATGTTACAATGAAATGAGCAAAAGAGAGTAGTCACAATCTCATACTTTGTGTACCACTTCCATACATAATATTATTATGTGGAGAATCAACAAGTGAATTTTTTTCCGAATGACTCATATAGATATACATATACATACATACCTGCTCCGAGTCTGACCATCATCATCATTGTTTCTAAATGCTCTTGTAACTTGCACTTTACAACCTACTGATTTTTCTTGGATTATTATATAACATACACTATTTACAAACGTTTTTTTGAATGTCAGCAGCCACTTGCGGCAATTCGTAACATTGATTTTCTGTTCGTGTTTGTTGTTACTTGTAGAATAAGCAACAGAGTTTGTATGGATGGAGAATGGGAGTGCAAGATTGCAATGCAAGAACGAACAAACGTAACGTCTCTCCAACTTGTAATGCAGTTTTGTTCAATGGCACACAAAATGTTGTTGACTGATGATTGTCTAACTGGGATGCACATTGTAAAATGCAAGCATGGAGCCAAAAAAAGACCCTGTCACCAGAAGGTGAGTGAGTGAGCGAGAGAGATAGTTCACAACTTGTATTTTTTTCTACTCTTTTTCTATAATCCATATATATCGCCACATTTATTGTCTCTGTCTCGCCTGTATCAATTCAATTCTATTCTATTTTGGATTACAAGTTAATAATAATAAAAAAAGAGATGCAGTTTACCTGTTTTTCTCTTGCATACAATGTGTAACCAGGTTACGGTAATGTAAATGCACATGTACGGAGAGTAAAGATCTCCGTTCTCCCTTGTCTTTTGTTTAATAATCTTGACTGACCCCTTGTTCCTCTCGTTAAGTAAAGTATAATGGAGAGTGAGAGATACATGTATGAAAATATTATATACAAGTGACTGATTTAGCTATTACAGATGGATAGACACTATATCATGTGTTCATTAATACGTTGTATATTTGTCAATGAATTCTTCAGTCATCCAGACCGTCAGCTAGTAATTTGCATTCCTACTTTTTCACATTTCCATTTATTTGCTTTGGTAGCTGTAGTTTGTAGTTGCAAAGTGAGATAACAATAATTAGAAGGGATCAATAGACGCATATTATGGTAACAGTTAAATTTATGGTAGAGTAGCACTAACCATTTTGATTAGTAAGCGACAGCAAAGTTGATTTTTGAGTATTCAAAAAATCTATGAATGTACATCCCATGAAAACGTGTTAACTAGAAGACAAGGGTTGAGTGTATGTTACACTTGATCAGCATATATTCAATATTATTTGTTTGTTTCTTAATTGAAACTCGCCATCAAATAAATATCACCACGATCGTCACCATTTACCATTGCAAGTCACTATAATGCGAGAGAAGAACTAAACCAAAAAAAAATGAGGTACCTTTTACTAAACATCTCACAAAACACCTTTCTTCAGTTTTGCACATTTTTTTGCAATAATTTTGCTCAGGATCCTATTTTCATGTTATCAACGTTGAGAAGTTGTGTATAATATGACATCACTTAATTTTATGCATTGAATGTGTTGAGCAACTGTCATATTATTATGTATTCACAATGTCAACAGGGCAATTTGAGACGACCCTTTTTTATTTTAAAAAAATTGGTATAATTTTGCTTAAAATGTGGCAAGAACAGGAAGTGCTGGAAGAAGCGATAAGCATAATAAAAAGGTAATATTTCTTCACTTACCGAGAAACCAAAGTGTTTGGTATTTGAAGCTGGGCTCTTAACAACACCTCTCCTTGTAGAGAACTTCTTAAAGAAATAAATATCCGTTTGCTGCTCCACGTTCCAAATCCAACACCGTTGACAAAACTCTGAAGTAATTCATATGTTTGCTGGGAAGAATATATATATTTTTAAGTTTTAATCACAGTACTTGATTCTATTTCTAACTTCTTTTTTCTTTCCTGTTTCTTATAACTCGAGATCACAGTACTTGCATGTAATTAATACTAGATAAAAAAATTGCAATTGTCAAGCTCACAAAAAAACAAATAGAGATGGTCACTCACAACTCAAAAAAGGAGAATTAATTGTAATTATACTCCAAAAAGTACTTTGCTCTTTGTTGAATCAGTGAAGGAACGAATATATCAAAAAAAAATAACAAACGAACAGAAAGTAAATTTAAAACACAAATAAAAAATATTATTTCAGCAACAAGTCAACAAAAGTAAATGTATTTGGATTTCTCAAATTAACTTTTTTTCTTCTTCAACTCATAATTTTTTTTCTCCTGTAATTCCTTCTTGTTTGATATCCTTGACTCGTCGAGAGTTGTCGAGTGAATGAACAGGTTTCAGGTGAGAGTCCCGGTCTTAATATCAAACCCGGATTGTATTGTGTTTGAGGCTTACTTAATAATTTTTCTCTTCTCTCAGCCTTGCTTGCTAAAAAGTCGTCTCTATCTCTCTCCCTCTCGTACTCACTCCCTGTATATACTTTTACGTGGAGTAGTAGATGTAGTGGTGGTATTATTGTAGACGTAGTAGCAGAGCAGAGGATTGCTTCCCTATTATTGTTTTTGTTTTGTGGGGATGGTGAGAATTTTAAAAGTGTTGCTCCTCTTTTATTTTATTATCTCTACTCTCTTTCTCTCCTTTCTTTTTTCAAAATTAGCCAACTTCCTTTAGCTTCCTCTGTTTCTTTCTTAACACTCTCTCAAAAAATAAAAGAGCTTGTCAACTCTACCAGTGTCAGGGTCAGACTGGATTCTGAGTTGACTTTTTCTGCATAAATATATTATGCATTGGAATGGGTTGGATTGGAATTACTGACTGAGACTGAGAGGGTTGGTTACAGAGATGTAGTTCGCTGACACTGTACGCGTATCTATCTACTCTCAGAAGATGATGATGAAGACGAAGTGTGCTTGGATATTAACGTTGTACGTTATGTTATGCCATTCCTAGAAAAATTTTGGAGTGATGACGACGATATAACGATGGTCACTTGCTGAATGATGGACCTGAATTGAGCCGGATGGCAAGGTGGACAATGGTTTTTGGCGTGTTGGAGCTTCGTCGTCGCATCATATGCCATCACATCACATTGTATCAGCTCCTCTCGTTCTAGCCGCTGCTGTGTAAGAATAGCAATGTAGCGAAAAAGCACTAGAAGAGCCTACCATACTATTCCTTTAGTATAGTATTGGATAGGCCAAGGGCCAGCTTTGATGATTCTTCAAATAAAAATATTGTAAATCTCCCTTTAAGAATAGCACACGCATTGGGTTCCTTTGCAAGAGCCAGAGCAAGCAGATGAATAATCTTGTGAAGGAACGCTTTTTGCTACATCTGCCTGCTCGCTGCTCAACACATATTGTGTATGCATCAACGTAAGGCTAGTTAGTTCTCCCCTGTACATGTGTGAGTGAGCATGTTATTGTTGGTCATTATTGCAGAACGCTGAATGCAATGTGCTCTGAGTTGTAGCCAACTTGAGCCACAAGGAGTATGTAAAAGCAGCATCTTCACCAGCATCTTTTTCCTCTCTTTTTTCTTAGTTCTTTCATGCTCTTTTGCGTCTTCCTACAATAAATGCTCTCTCATCTCTCTAATTCTGCAACAACATCATGATGGATTGAGTTGATGATGAATGCATGGGATTCTTCTTCAAAACGGAACTTCACTTCTCGTCCACACTTGCAGTTAGTTCCTTTGTTGTTTGTTGTTGGTTTGGTGTGATATGTAGCGGCTGTTGCTGTGAGCCTCCGCGCAATCACCACACCATCATCATCGTGAAAATTCTTTTGAGATGTTTGGGGCCGATTCGGGAGACTCAAAATGGGTAGCAATTTCCAAACTATCTCTCTACATCATCATCAGAGCCCCTAATCGCTCATCATGTTCACGAAGTATTACACCGTACGATTTTGAATAAGCGAGCTTAGCAAAATTCAGAGAGAGAGAGAGGTTTGTGACATAATGCATTTTAAGAGTGTACCTACATAATACTATAGAGGCGATGTAAGACTTGCACAAATTACTTCACCAACAACCAAAACCACCACATATACTTATTTACATCTTATAAATGAGGAAGAGGTAATCATTTTGATCTTAATTATCAACTCCCTAATACCTTTTCATTACCTCACCAAAAAAGACTAGCACACATACTCCAAAAGCATTAGCAAAAACTGTGCCGGCCTCCCTGGTTGGTATAACAACGTAATTTTAATATTATTGCCCATTAATCAGAATTCATGGTAGTTTTATGTATGCCATCCTATCCTTACTTCACGCAAATATTCTTCAAGTGTTTACAATCATGTTAAACCTTCCTCCTTCTCATGAATGTTTTCCCTTTCAGTGTGGAAAAAGGAAGAAGAGCCTGCAAAAGACGAAGTAGGTTTTGTACCATCCCTTTTGTTACATGTTTTTATTGTCATACGCGCTAAGCTTCCGTTAAAGCACGATACCATTTAATATAATATGCAATCGGCTACTTTGTCCCGGTAAAAACTGCGTTGAAAATGCAAATGAATGAGAAACCACAAAATACACAACGCAACATTGTTGAAAGGACGGAGGAGCGAGAACAACTAAGCAAGAATGAGAAAACTCCGGATGCGATGACTGTCACAACGTGACAATGATGCTGCCTCGTGTTAAGGTTTTTTTTTATGTATTAGCATGTGTAGATAAATCAAAGCAGAAAAATGTTAGTGATCATGATCTGATTTTTTTTGTTTGCTTTTTAGTAGCATTTCTTTCCATCAACTTTAAAAGGGAAAATAGGGCCAAATTTAATAGCGTATCTTGTTTCAGAACTACATGCATTAGCTTTTACCTCAGAGGCAACTTGAAATATGAGTTTCATTCATCAATTTTACACCTCTCTTCTTTGCAAAAGTATCAACCACCACCATTGACATTGTCATGCATGCCTTGTGATTACATAAAATATAGGAAGTACAAAGTAGCAAATGGAATGATTTTTTTTCAGCGGAGAGCTACAACTAAAATGAGTATGAAGAAGTGAGTATTTTTATATATTTGTAACAATTGATGATTACACTGCAAAAAAAGTATGTTGGAATGATCATCCATCCAAGAATAAATACGTTGATACAGGAGTTTTTTAATGGTGTGGTGTGGTATGCATGCGTCATACTCATAAGTGTCTTCTTCTCTTCTGTGCAACCTGAGACTGAGCAGAGGCACTTACGTGTATAATATAACACAAGATAATATGTACACACTCACACGCATTTTATGAAAAGGAATGAATCCTATTATTATACTTACAAGTTCATCTTCTTATTCACCATTCATTTCCCTCGTCATTATCGTGTCATCGTCGTGATCATCCTGAAGATCATCATGAACTTCACTTTGTCCGTCTACATTATTGCATATATACACACACACACATTCTTACTTAATATATTATTATACATTTAATCCCAAATCTATTCTCTTTGAATACTCATAAAACTTCGTCTTTTTTTGGATACCTCATCCCATTCATTGTATTCGGAATCCTTGTGGAAGTAAATAAAGTTTTTTTTCTTTTGGGGATATGCAATTTAAATTACACAACCTATTCATTCGTACAGCTATAATAGTATGCAGACCAAATGAAGAGTTTTCCTTCAGCTAATAAGAAAAGAGAGCTCAGGTACATTACTGAAAAGCGGTGCACATGCGAAATGAATAGTGTGTGGTTGTGTGTGTGCCCCTCTAATTAATTAGCTTTGACTTTGGTACATAAAATGATGAAGGGATAATAATATTATGTGTGGATAAACACACGTAATTTTGGAGAAGCTATGAGGAAAAAGGTACATGTTTACATTGTTAGATGAGTTTCATATGATGATGATGATAAAAAATGTTGACATGGTTGGTATTTTATATTTATAGGCTTATGTCATTAGAAGTAAATGTTGGTGATTGTAGAGAGATGACAACAAAGCAGAGAGGATAAAAATGAGAATTTCCAAATGTAGTGGGAAAGTACGGGGATGGAATGGAATGGAATAGACTATGCATGTGCCCATGTCCACTGTCCACCAAAAAACTCTTAAAAGACAAGACATGAACTTCAAACAAGGCTAAGTTGTAGGAGTGAGGGAGTGAGAATTGAAGAGTCACCGCAACGGTGGCAATGATATTAATAAGATCCTTCTCTTTTACAGAGGGATCTGTGTGATTTGATGTGATGTGATATGACGATGATGATGTTACTTTCTACACCTTTATGGAATTAAGTAGAATAGATAGATCATAAAACTCATTACTTATGCATGAATGCATCCATCCATCCAAATCCAAGCTGAGAATCTTTTTCTTTGTATTTATTGGGAATTTTCATTTAAAAGGAGAATAATAATAAAAACTTGAAATAAAAAAAAGAAGCTAAGATTTTTACACACACACATGTGCATAATAATCTATTCACATATGATGAGCAGAATTTTGTAGAAATAACAAGGGAACTATATAACCTTCAGCATTGTCAAAGCTCATTTACTTCCAATCACCATCATTATCATTACAGTTAGATGATGTGTACATGTTTAGACGTCACACCACACCAAATCTTATGATATTGCTATTTTCGGAAATTTCGGAAATCAGTAGTGATGAAGAATATATATATTATAGTTGATTTTTGCACGAGCTGCTGCTGCTGCTGCATACTGATTTGCATTAAAGTTTAGCCTCACCAGAGCTAAACTGTTGGTCGTTGTTGGTATGGTTTTTTTCACTGAAAATGAATCAAACATTTGAATAATTGTAAATATAAAAGTAAATGCTCGTCTAACTACCTACTGGATTCCCATCACATTCATCTTTTGAAAGGCAAGGCAACATATTTTTTTATGAGAATGACTCTTTTTGGAATTAAGTGAGTGTATTACACAGAGGGGGAGAGAGAGACGTCGAGGTAAATGTGAAGAAGAAGATGATTGTTGAGTGAGCATGAGTTGAGCACACCTTTTGCATGCTAAATCATGTGTGCATAAGTACACAACCTAATTATATGATACCAACACACTACCTTACTTTATCGGTTGGTTGTAATTAGATGTAAACATTTATAGCCATTATTGTAAATGGAAGTTTGGAGGAGACGGAACATTATGAGTTGTGCCGCAGTGTGTTTGCAAAGCTGATTTCAACTTGGTTCCATTCCATTACATTCCATGTTGCTGTCTAAATGGCGAAAATGGGGAGCAGAAGGATTTATGGATGAAAATTACAACGTGTTGTTCTTGTGGGCTAAAAACGAAAAGGACAAATGTGGACTATGAAAGTGTCTACCATAGTGCAGTAGACTGCACGCTGTTGCGCACATTACCAAAACACGATGGCTAACGATTCATGGTTTCCTACAGAAAAGCCTCTAATGTTTTAATTATCTTTCACCTTGAAGCAAATTTGACAAGTTCTGGAATCCAAAATTTATGTATCTATCTTCATATTGTACCTACCTACCTAGCTAGTACTTAAATGGGGAAATAAAGTGATGAAGTAGATGGACGAGGAGCGAGCTTGACAAGTTTGCTTAAAAATTGACATATGCGCAACGTTTATTGCATTGGAGTTGTTAGTAATGTGACAAAACCCGATCCACTAAATCCTTTTCCTGTTCCTTTTGAAAGCTAATGTTTTTAAAACACGGGGCAGCTCCCTAACCAGTAAATCTTTTTGCAGCCACATGAAAGCAAAACTCATCTCGTTGATCATCCTCTTCATTGAAGACAACAGGGGCTGTGTGGCGTGGTGTGGTGCTTTTTAAAGGAAGCATTGGGACAGGCAAACCGGGTTGCTCTTTCACAGCCAGGAAAAAAATTACTGCCTCATTAATTATCATGCATCATGTTGACAGCCAGTTAATAGTTGTTTTGTTCAAGACTTGAATTCACCAACAAGGCTACTACTTTACTATTATCAAAGCTGAGAGAGGAACGGGGAAATAAAAAACGGGCACTCGATGTTCGATGATGGACAATGTACTGCAAAAATCCTGCAGTTCGTCCGTCGTCCTCCTCCTGTAAGCTCTGAATAATGATGAAACAAAAGGAATACACTTTTTTCTTCCTCGTTAATGATAATGCATGCATGTAGCCTATACATAATAGTTATAGCATAGCACCATTACTCTAACTATTTGGCCCTCTTTGATAATCTTCGGTCCCATTGTTTCAAAGACCAGAACCTTATTTTCTTTTCTGCAACGGAATGCGCAGGCAACTAGAGAGAGACTGAGGTTGCAAAAAAAATAACATTTAAAAGCCCAACAAAAAAATGTTGAGCAAATCGGTAATGTTTGCTCAAAAATGCGGGGCTGAGTCCTTTTTCTTGTTTGTAACTTCACCTCTTGACAGTTATTGACTTTGTTGATAAACGTCGATATTCAATGGATGTAGTTACGTATGACGGAGCGCACACAACCACAATATAACGCAGTTATCAATTGTTTTCTCTCTCGGGCTCCCAACATTTCTTGTTAATCCTCTAGTCACCCTACCACAGTGACATTTGTCCACAACAAGTAATACATGCGCATGCTCACAATCAACTCACTTTTTTTGGCTTGTTTCTTGCCATACATCAAATCAAGCTTTCATCGCAAAAACTCGTAGCATTGTTACAGTTAAGTGGATGAAGGAATTGAAGAATGCATAGAAAAATTTGAGCTTTTAATATTCCAGTTCACCATTGTCAAGAAAACCTGATGTGCTGACATGGGATTTAACACAAAATATATTGCGAATCCCCTCAAATTTTTAGTAATGAGGTAGGTTGTAAGGTAGTAAAGAGTATCCCTCAACACACCATATATTACTACCGGTATCAACTTCATCTGAATAAAATTTATTTCATCAGAATGCTTAGGCTACTCGTGTGTCATACGACGTAAGTATCATATCATATCAAAAGGAATTAATTTCTGTTTTTTTGTGTGCATGACAAACGGATTCCGCATGACCAGGCAGAATGTCTCATAAATTAATTCCGTTTTCGGTAGTGCGAACCAGTTATGGAAAAAGCTTGAGAATGCATTTTGAAAAAAAAGTATGCGTGATAAAAAAAAATCCCTTGATGATCATGATGGTGATGAGAATGATGATGATGATGATGATATTGAAAAGGAGTGAAAAAAGTAACAAAATTATAATCACAATGTGTGATACCTTCAAAATTGTAAGTACATTTAAAAGATGATTCCAAGCAAAAATTGAAGCCGGTATGTATTACATATATATATATATGAATGAGTATGTATGTAGAATGTAGAAGACATATAATATTTTCATTGCCATTGCGTTGTATTGCATTACCAAGTCATCATCATTATCATCATCAGCAGCAGCAGCATCAGTATGAGCATCATCCAAAGATCATCATCAACAACAACAAGGCAAGGCAGGTAAAGGCAGGCATCAACGAGTGAATTGAACTTTCTCATGGCAACTTCCGTCATGTTGAAAAGACAAGTATGCAACGGTATATTTCTCACAATCCCACAACTGCATCAACATAGCTTCTGGTGGTGCTTCTGCTTCGTTTTTCTCCCTTCTTCCATTCTCTTCTAGATTGTGTGTATGTATGTACTTATATAAACCGAGATCTCCACCATAATATCCCACATTACATATTGACTCACAAAAACTTTTTTTTATATTGCTCAAGTCATTCAAGTTTTCTCTTAAGCTACGCTTCTAGATCTTTGACGCTGCTGGGCTCAATTTGAGCAAAAGATGATGGTCAGTCATGGACCGAGTGCGGAATGTAAAGCTGTATTATGCAACTTCAAATCCTTCTTTTCCCCCTAATTCTCCCTCTCTCTCACTCACTCACTTCTTCATAAGGACGTTGATGATGCTCTTGTTCTTTCCCATTCCTTTTTCTTGGGATGATGATGCTGGTCTGGTGCTCAAAGTCCGTATCGTTTATTACTTTTTGAATCTCGTCAACCTCAAGAAAAAATATGAAGAAATTTGCAAAGGGAGAAAGATTCAGGTGCAAATTGGGAATCGTCTCAATGAACATTATTGGAAAGGTATACAGAAGTTGTGAAACCTTACTGCTGTAACACATTATTGATATTTTAAATTTTTTCATTGTTGGAAACTTTTCACCACACTATCAATTTGAAATTATGTCAAAGTTTTATTATTTTGACAGGCTTTCAATATGCAAAACGGTTAGCTTAGAGCTGGAAGTTATTGGTATAAAGACGGACATACAAAAGCAACACATAAAACAAACCGGTGACGGCCACCACCTCCGAATAACTATCACGTACATCCTGTATCCCATGCATTATATAATAGATCTTATTAGCTGTACTTGTAGTATTATTCTAGTGGTTTTAGTAGTAGCCAGCCAGCCGTCACAGTCATTCATCATCATCAGTACCAGATATGTTGAGCAAGTTTTAGACTTTGGCATAAACCACGTACTCACCTTTCCATTCTACGCTAGATTTTGAAATATAATACAATATCCATATATGCACATACCGATTCAGTACATTGTAAGTTTTAATGAAACAGAGTTATCGAGAAAGAAAGATAAAAAAACTTATATTTTTTAAAGAATCAAGTTAGTTCAACCATGCAGAATTTATTCAACAGGTTTTTTTCGTGTTTTCCTTTCCACATTCACTCGCCACTGCTGAGGGAGAGAATGTTTTACTCCAAATTCATCATATTATTATACAAATAATAATAACAGAAAATGTGAGAGCTTACAGTAAAGTCCATTTCCGAGTTTGGTAAGCTACGCCCGCGGCGCGCAATATAGCCGTGGGTAGGCTTAGCCTGTTTAAATGTATTATTTCCAGTGAGATGCATGTATAAGTAAAGTTTTGCAAAGCCAACTTTACCCAGGAATCAGTTTGACTATGGCTATATGTGAAAAAAATGTAAGACTTAAGCGTCGTTGAGTTTTTTGTATTTATTAATAAAATTACTTAAGAATTTAGATTCCAAAAGGGTGATGAAGCATGTTTAGTGCATAAAGAATTGACATAAACTATAGAATTGTTCATCTGAACTTCTGAATTACATGAAAGACCATGAAAATGATGAGGAAGCAATTCTCATTAAGATAGATTAACACCAAATTGGATCGCCATTTATAAAGTCTTCTCCAGGTATCCACAAAGTTAGAATGAATGGGCATGGTTGACAGAACAGTTTCAACGCACATATGAAAATGTGCTACCAAGGATTAAAAAGGAATGAATTAGTTGGATTGGCGATAGTTGGCATGCGATAAGCAAGTCGTAATAAAAATAAGATAAGATGTGTTGATTTTAGTGATGTTAGGATGACAAACTGAGCGTGTAGATGTTTAAAATCAGGATTCAGGTTGACTTTAACTATACGTGGAAAAATTAAAACTTTAACGTCGCTGCGTTTGAAAAAGTTTTATTGCTTAAATTATCTAATCATTTAGATTCAGAAGCGTCAATTGTTAAATCAGATTCGAAAAAGGTCAAATCTAGATTTCTGAAGTATCAGATAGAACTTGAAAAATACCAGGTGGAACCTTCATTAAGACAGTTTAGTGCCATTCCCACTATGAGTTTCCCCAGTTTCCACGTAGTTAGAATGAATGTATGTAGTTGACTGAACAGCATGAACGCACATTTGAAGTTATGCAAGCAAAGATGAGAGGGTATGAAATAGTTGGATAGGATGGTGATGGTTGTGACGTGATGAGCAAGTCAGCTACCTGACCAAACGTAATAGAAAGAAGATGAGAGAGGGGATTGGAGTGATGTGATGATGACAAACTGAGCGTGTGCCATGAATGCTAATGTTCTCGTATCGTATTAGCATCATCCCTGTTGTCATCAAAGGGTGTTGACAAAATCATCTTCACACCACGTCACAAAACATATCCATTCATTATATGCATATTTCACACTTACTCGCTCATCATTTTATCGTCTAGTTTGATGATTATAATGATGGGGATGAGTTACAAAAGAAATCGAATCACAAATCACAACACAATACCGCCGTCTCTACGCAATCCTAACAAAACGATATCGTTTAAAATTGTGCATCACCACACACGTGGGACAACGACACTAGGTTTTTTTTGTGGTAGCGAACAAAAACCAATTCTTTAATTCTGTCAAATTTATATTGTTAAAAACAATTACATTCAGACACGTGTTAGGGATGGCGTTAATGCTATAATAAGATGTGAATTATGATGACATATGTTAAACATTAAATGCTTAATTTGTAGCTCATAATGAAATAAATGCCGGACAAAAATCAATTAAGTAATAATTATGCAACGGGTTCTTTTTTAAATGTTTACATATAACTGAATTTTAATAATTGTTTTAAAAAAATTCAATTCATCCTATTCTGAGTTCATATATTGAACAAACTTGGTTGACAGCTTAATCTGTTGAGAGTAAATTATTAAGGGAATGTGCAAACTTGATGGTTTGACTTGAACGCCTCAGTAATAGTAGTTGACAGTTTTTTTCATGTTCTTCTGAACCCCCGTCACTTTTTCCACCGGTAATCAAAACTTGCAAACTAACCTTAAATAAAGTTGTTTGACTTGAGGTTCAACACGAAACAGCGTGAAATACTTATCAGTTTTAAGGAGAGTGATGTTATTTGAAATTATCTGAATCAATTCCTCCTTTCTTTCATACTTGTACCTTTCTCTAAATTAACCCATTATCTATTTAATGGGCTTCTGTCGTGCGAAAAACGAGCAGACAAGAACCTGGTTTTTTTCTTTGTCGACGTTTAATCCTTAAACTATGTACTGTATATTTACTTGATTAGATTTGCTCAACTTGTTGAGAAGAGGAAGATCAAAAACTTGAAGTTTGTAACTGAGATTATTCAGTTTCTTTAATTTAGTAATTATTTCTTGCACGAAATGTTAACTTGTTGCATACAGCATTCGTGTTTTATGTATTCTCAAACAAGGATTGGGATTAGATGTGATGCAAAATTAAATGCAAAGTCTGTATAAAATTGATAAAGACGTGTGTATTGTGTTTTGTGCCTCTCAACAACTTTTTTTCAGGGAGATATTAAACCTCGTTTCTTGATGAGCAGGTCAAGGCTGCAGGTTTTTCCAGTGCGAACCATTGTACGAATGATTGCTTTATACTTTTGAGTTATGCTTGTTTACGTTATAGATCTTTTACATTTTTAACCACCACCAGTAGTAGTAGAAAAAACACTTCATCCATACTAATTAGAAACCCCTTGGTATGAACTTCATTAAAATGTAACTTTGAGTACAGTAGCAATGAATGCACTGTCAAGGAGATGAGCAACTGACTATAAACAAGGAATGGTAGCAGCAACTGCACTCGGTTGAAAACAATTTTTATAACAACATTGTTCATCGAATGATCGAAACTATTAAATCAAATCTGCATAAAAATTATTCAGTGTGTACTCAAACAACATTCGTTTGATTTAAGCCTCTTGTTTTCTTCGGTGGAACCTGGTTCTGAGAGTTGTTCACTGGTCATTCACGTCCTTGTTAGGTTGGATATCTGTGACGGTTTGCATATTTGCATATCTCATCACATCACATCACATCACCCATATTGTTATTATTACTCATCATCCTACAGTGCAGTTCTCTGGCAATTGTCCTTCCGTTGTGGAACGGCGATAACAACGGAATGGAATAATATGAAAACTCATAGGAAGAGGGAAGAACAAACCAATTTTGCATAAGAGATGTTTAATGTGATGCTGCTATATGTTATCTCAAAGAAATGAAAATGTGCAGTCCATTTGAAAGTTTTGTTTTAGCAGAGGGAAGGTAAATCCCCTTCCCTGCAATAATGCATTTATTGATGAGCACGTAGATAAAAAAAAAGTTATATACCGCTGTAGTGATTACTAGTGTCTTACTCATCCCATCAGCCACAAAATGATGATGATGATGATGATGATGATGGGGATTCGTGTAGGTCTCCTCTGTTTCAGTCACCTATATAAGCCATAAAAGCAGGAAGATTTTTTTTTGTGTTTAGATCCTCCTTTGCAAATCCTCCTTTTGAGGCAACCCACTGCATCATTCACTGCTATGCAACCTTTCACGACCTTGGTGACATGATAGGGCAAAAGCTGGCTCTCCCGTCAGACAGACGGCACACACCGACCGGACCACATTTTGAGCATTACCACAATCAAATCTAAAAAGTATGTGGATGAGTAGTAATTCACTTGAAATGAAGAAAAAAAGCCCATCAGCGTACCGCAAGCAAACGGCTGCTGAAGTGATGGGTCAACCAACCACTTCTTTTTCCGCCCATTTCTGAAACAAACATAAGAAAGCATGCGTTCAATCAACAGACAGGTATCGAGAAAGGGTAGATGAGGAAAAGATTCTTTTTGTCAGAGAGAAGTGAATGTATTACCTAAAAAAAGTGGATGGATGGAAAAGCCACCCCGTACCTATTCTTTACTTTAGGTGTATAAATCATATTTCATATATAAATCATTGCATACCTCATTTGTTTACAGTAGAAAGATGAAAACATGTACCTGAGTCATCAAACACTCAAGCTACATCGATTGGCATCCGACACAAGAAACATGATGATGTTGATGACGTTCTGCATGGGTACCGAAACTTGATAACCAATCGACCTTACCGATTTCACCCGTCGTCATCATAATTGTCAAGAAAAGGAACGATATTATCACAGCATCACCTTCAAGCTTCTCAATTTCCCCAGTAAATGGGTACATACGTAATCTAATGAGAATGTTGTCTGTTATCAATAGAAAGGAATGATAATTTTTTTTATTCTCTCCACACAGTCTCAAATTCGGCTTCCATGTATCACCCAATGCAATGTCATGTTCGGAGTAAAATGGCTACTACTTGAAGTACGTAGCAAGAAAGATGTAATACGGTAGCACTTATTGATAGGCAGAAAGTCAGTTTATGCAAAGACAACAATATATAACTATATATGTATATGTAAAAAGTTGTTGGAACGTTTGGTTTGTGACTGAGTAACAGTTTTTAGTTGTAAAACGGGGCAACTTTTCAATTGATACACTAAAACTGGCAGCATTGCATGGCATCCCCTCTGCACAGTAGTAAGTAGTCACTTCTCATCATCGTTATCAGCAGTAGCAGCAGCAACAACGTCGACGGCGACGAGGACGACCAAGAAAGAGGAGGAGATATCAAAGGATGCATCATCGTCATCATCGTATTATTACTTGAAAATCATGCTAGATACTTTATATATACAAATCCATTTGAGCATTCGTTGGAATTTGTATTTTTATTTTATACACATTACATAAAAAACTCACCTCTCTCAAACCTCAACATCTTTCCTTGATGCTGCTGAATGCTGCTGATGATGGCGAGATTTCATTTCGTTTGACAAAATGGCAAATACAATAATGCAATGTAATGGATTAGAGTGACAAGTCATCTTCGTGAGTGGTAGTGTAATAGTATATTATTGTAAATTATATATAAAAAAGAGAGGAACCAGTATGTTCATCATCATCAGTGAAAATCCCAAGTTTGAAAAGAAGAAGAGTAAAAATTCACTGCTAATCTCATTATATTATCGTCTTGTTTTTTTTTCGTTTCGTTTCGGAGAGAGAAGAGATCCAAAAAGTAACTGTTGTTTTTGAGATGAACGGAAAACCTTTTTACTTCAGTGTGGACATCATCACCGCATCAGCATCATCATGACCGTCTTCATCTTCCCCGAGAGAGAGAGAAGTACACAAGCAAGGCTAACATTTTGCAGCATTAGCAAACTAACGACAGATGAAGAAAAAACGCATCTTCTTCTCTCCTCTAAATAATATGCAATTTGGCTATATACATACATACATACATTTGCAAGAACTCATACAATCTAATATCTACTTCTATTCTTTCTAGTTTGTATGGTGTGTGTGTGTGTGTGTAAATCCAATGCAAAGTTGAGCTTGAGCCTGTCCATCACATCACCTTTCTTTTTCTTCATTTCTCTTCATCCTCCTCTCAGTCAGTTACAAGAGATCGGAGAATAAAAAAAACTCGTAGTTTCTCAAATCTATGTACCTAAACATACATCATAGATTCATACTCCCTGCTGCTTCTGGTGCATCATTTTTATCACTTGATTTCCCAGCTCCTATTCAACTGTCTCTTCTTTTTCTCCCCGTGACAATGTCAGCCTCGTAAATATGTTGAAAAATGCACAAAATATTTGCACGCCCTTAACTATCTACACATGTATATTGGATTAGAGCTAAGATTTAAACCATCTTTATTTTGCAAAAAAAATAGTGATGATTTTTGCTGGCGTTGGCTGACGACACTGATTGGCGTCTTACATTACTTTTATAGCGTCTTTAACAAAACATGCACATATACCACATATAAAATTACGCGCTGACCCTACAAATCTTATAGTAGCTCACACTATTTAGCCAATTTTTGTCGAGTCAAAGATAGCCAACAAGAGATTATGTGTATTTGATGAACATGTGCAAATGTGGGGTGATCATTTTATCATTAGCACCTTAGAGTTTTGCTGCGCACATGACATAATATGTAATGCAACGTTGCGAACAATTCATCCCCCCTTTTCTATGCATTGCTTCATGGATTGGATGTGCATAAGCTTAGACTGGTCACACATTACTGCAATTTTCAATTTTTTTCGATGAGACTTTAAATTATCCATCAATGTGTGTGCCATATACCATACCATCCCATATCATTCATTGCATCACACATCAATAATATATTAAATGTATTTTTGCATTTTATTTAAACGCATTTCTGCCAACTGCAATGTAATACAATATCATACAACTATCAAATTAGAGGTGATTTTAATTGAGTGACTTCTATAAATATAAGTATACATATTTATGCTCGTTTGACTTTTTTAAATGAGCGATTCATTTACATAATGTGGTGCATTATGTGTGTCTGGGGATTGGATTGGATGAATGATTAGCATTGAGATGATTGGACAACCCTTTCAAAAAGAAAATGAGCACGGTCGGTCCTCATCATTTACATACGGTAATTGTTCATCTGTCATCCACTGTCAATATTTGTATCACTAGCACCAATTTATGAGATTTAGAAGGATCAAAACAATTTTTATCAATAGGGGTTAGAAAATAATTGTAGAGTCAAAGTCATGTCTTGCTGGTTCTTATGTAAGTATGTACCTGTAGAAAAAAAGTGCATCGAAATGAGAGATAGAGAGAGAGAAGAAAATGGTGAAGAAAAGGAATAAAAAAACATTTCAATTCCATGCATAAAACTGTGTACGGTATTATAAGGTAAAAAAGTGTAGTTTTTAGGCAAGTAGTATCAGCATTAAATATGTGATACTACATAAGTATAAGTGCATGGAGGAGAGCTCAAGCGGCGTGAAATGTTATTGACCCAATGTGTATCCGCGCTGATGCTGTTTTCGCTAATATTACTGATTATAAAACACATGGTCCATGTATTTAGTGTTTGGATTGTGGTTTGCATCATCCTTATAAAATAAACTGTTTCCTTTGAAAAAATAAGAAAAAAGATTGGGTTGAGATTTTGTAGATGGAAGTGGACTGTTCCGTCCGTTTCGTATTACGCAGTTGTTAATGCATATCCTAGAAAATTGCATAATGTGTGTTTTCTCTATGCTTCGGAAAGGTGATCATTACGTCCGAAACCATGTACTTGTGTTGCTGAGACCTGTATATTTCGTGCTTAAACTTTAGATGACGGTGCATGTTGGAATATCAAAATATTTATGATATAAATGCATGCATATTCTTACCACGCATGATAAATATTTTATGTGTCATTTCTACACCCATACATAATAGCAAAAGAGTGTATCAAGTTTTATTGCCGCTACTTCTTATCTTGACTAAACGCAATCCAGATCCTTTTGTTTTCTCTTGGTTCAACTATTATTGTTATTGTTATATGGATGGATGATCCATTGAGGGAAGTATCACATCTCTCATTCAAATCAAAAAAGGATTACATGAATGTAGCCCTAATTAAGCGCATATTATTAAACAATCCCCTCTTTACAAGAACTTTTCTTTCATCAGCGGTAAATTGATGGAAGTCTTTTAAACAAACATCTATTTTCTACTATCGTACTTTCCTCCCAACGGGATACAATTTAGCCACAAGATGGATAACAGGACAGGAACAAGGATAATTTACTACGTTGTCAATCACCCTTTACTACAACAACAATCATAATAATATATACCATGTATGTATCCCTCTTACCAAAACTATACTAGATACTACTTTTATATGATCGAGATGAATACCGTGTTTATATGGCAACTGCACAAGTTCAAGACTCCTTTTTTCGAAAAATGAATCCTCCCTATCTTTCACGCTTTGGTTTTAATATTGCCATCACTAAGATTCTGAGATCATATCCGATCGAATAAATAAATACAAAGTATAATACATGCTAAATATGGACGCACGTTAAGCATAAACAATGTTTCTGAATACTTTTTTCCAGCTTTTAAAACCACTGGCTGGCAGATCTCTGCCGCTGCCCCCTTTAAACCGCTTTTGATTTGGCTATTGTTTTTGAGAAAAGGTTTGAATGTTGATGAAGCGATCCAAAGTGTGATGATCTGTGATCATGTTCATGTAGTATGTAACTACACCATGTGAAGTTCAATATGAAAAGTTCTATATACCCAGAAGCAATGGAAATGTGGATGGATGGATAGATAGATAGATTTATATTTTGATGAGCGAGTGTAAATAATGTATCATCTTCAATTGGTACATTTGCTACAAACTGAAATTATGCTAATGACAGAATAACGGCAGCTACATGATGATATGATGATGATGATGATAGTGGTTATGATGATAAATACTCAAAGGAGTGATGAAACGTTGATCAAGGAGAAGAAGACGCAGAAAAGAAAAGCTTTAAAAAACCCTTTCTCAGTAACGTACGCGTAATATACAAGACAGGTACTTACTCACACAGGCATCAATCATCTAAATAAAAAAAGTTGATTAGATGGACACCTGATATTAACAAAGTATGTATTACAGAAGATGAAATCAGTGTATATGCCTACTAACATAAAAATGCAGATTATCCCACTGAATCTGAAGAACGAGTCAAGAGTATTATGATGTGATGTGGTGGGATGTGTGTGCATACATACTTTTTTTAACAGGAATTGTAATAATAGCACACACACACATACCACAAGAAGCAAACAAACATTGATTATTACGGTATTTCGTATTTTTTTTTGTTTTTTAGTGGGACTCTCTCTGCTACATAACTACCCTGATCTTTGCTTCACAGATAGACTCAAGTCGACGACAAATGAACCTAGTGAGGGAAAAAGATGGATTACCTACGATAATCATAAATATTTCAAATATCTCAATTCCTAGAATATTTCAGGTGGCAAATGTCTTTAG
This sequence comes from Orchesella flavescens, assembly GCA_964034955.1. Lineage (NCBI taxonomy): Eukaryota > Metazoa > Arthropoda > Collembola > Entomobryomorpha > Orchesellidae > Orchesella > Orchesella flavescens. The sequence continues at coordinate 20,317,185 of OZ035953.1, forward strand.
ATCGTCTGGGTTTTACGAAAGTTTAAGATAAACAAGATAGCAACAAACATACAATATGACTCTAAAGCCTAAAGGTCAGGTTCCACTTCTTTGTCCGATAAAAGGAAACAATATTATATATACAAATATAAAAAATGCTACGGAACAAGAGCACACCTAGTTCTTTTTATTGACGTTGTTAATGTTGAAAATGATAGAGACAGCGACCATTATACTTTTTTTAAATGTTATTTCTCTAGCAGTTAGATGATTTCCACCCTTTTAAAAAACCTGTGTAATGATTCTTCCATATGTTTTGCACGTTTGCAAAAATGCATGTAACCATAGATATTTATGTATATTAATGCATGCACACTCCTGCTTTAAGAACAAGACATATGTAGTTAGTTATGTTATATAAAACAGCGTAATGGAGAATTGGGAGTAGTTTTTTTTGAGCCAATGTCAATATTGTTTTTAGGAGCTTTTATCAACTTAAAGTTCATTGAGGTGGGTTGTTGTACCGGTTTCTTGAGATAAGATAGTGTCCGTCTCTCTCTCATTTCAGCTCACCACAACGTTTATAAGTATCGGTTTTTCTTGCAAAATCTGCATGGTGCAAAAATGCACAAAAGGAACATGAAAGCGTAACGCAAACCCGACGAGAAAGTATCTATCTAATCAAGACTTCCAGCAATGGTATTGCTCAAACAACATGAAAACATGTCGGTTTTTATACACAATTTTTTGGGTGCTTATAAAATCATGTTACACAAACAACTAATTGATACCAGAGTAAATCAAACACGTACTTATGTAGCAAGTACGTAGGTACTGATGAAAGAAAAAGCCCTAAAGCATGGATGGAATCGGTCCAACAAAAACATTGCCTTGCCTTATCATAAGATGCACTTTTCTAACGAAACAATCTGGACATTAATGTTTGGAGCCAGAAGACTGAGGTCACTTGTAATGAATGCACTTTTTGAACGACTAATGCATATCATGTGTAGAGTATATAAATTACAACCATAAATATTATGAAAACACTAGTGTAAAATATAAATACAGAGATGTGGTGTATACATGCATACATACGTAAATACGTAAGCAATCGTGTGTGTGTATAGATTTCAAGTACGGATTTCAACCCCACGAAATTGCAATTTTTTTTCGGTATGATTTTTCTTCTTCCATCTCTCTTCTTCATTTGTTTGAAATGAAATGCAATTCCTTTTGTCTACTGTGAATATCAGTTGACTATATGTATACTATCCATATATGAATATAAACTTACACATTGTGCTTTGTTAACAAACTATTTTTTCCGCCGGCATCATAATCATCATCATAACATATCTCATGCTAAATAGATTTTTACAAAAAAAATGTATATACATACATTTCTCTATGTGATATAATATGATTTGAGCCTTCGTCTAGTGCAGCGCAAGCACTAGCTAATATTTACTACTTTTTACGTACTACTATGCTATGTGGCTAGACTACATTCTCCATTTTGTTACATTGGCTAAGTATTTGTATAAGAAAATTCCAAATCTACTTTGCTCAAAGCTTGTTATACCTTTTTGGAAAAGACAAAAAGGAATAATAAAAAACTTAGCAGAAGGATAAGAAGAAGAAGAAGAAGAAGATGGTATTATACAAAAAAATGTGCACACATTCTTTACAGTACATCCGAGGAAAAAGAACCTGTAAAAAAGTTAATACCTTTTTTATATAGATTTTACCCGCTTATATATTATATTACTTCCATATACAATGGATTGGTCTTTATGAGGATTTATGACCGGATTGAATTTATTTGTTGATTATTCACCTGTCCAATAACTTTTTGCATAACAAACATGTAGCGGCAACCGAAGAGGAATGACTTCTGAAGGAGAGAGAGAGTAAAGTTGTAAACGAATATTAGATTCGCATATTTTTTAGCCATATTATACAATGTAAGTACAACCTGAACTTGTAAACTACCTCAAAAAAAGTATTAAATTTGATACGAATATTACATGCACATGCATAAATATTTTTTTATATGATATGATGATGAAAGAAAATAAGTTACCTATCTTAACATGAATAAGTAAATGTTTGTAGCAGCAGCACCACCAAGTTTTTACTTTCATTTGTTTGTTGTTACCGTTTCTCGTGTAAAATCATTTTGTTCTTGGCAGGGCAGTGTTATTTGATATGAACAGAAATTATTTTATAAATTTTTATCCGAACACTATCTTTTCTCCCATGTATTTTTAACTCTCACACACGATCTACATGAAATTGGATAGCATCCTCCTGCGTGTTTATGTAATACAGGTGGAATTCAAATTGATGTGAAAGCAAAAGTAATGGGCTTGTGAAAGAGTTTCCCCTTCCCTTTCGTAAGTTATCGGCTTGCTTATGTTATTTACCTGTGCCTATTCTCGCAAGTACTTTGTAACGGCTGCTTTCCTCATCTTGATGGCTTCAATTCCGTATAATAGTGAGTCATACAGAGTCAGAGAGTGAGTTTGTGTATACATTTCAGTTGAAGATGGGACCCATTGCCCAAGATAAAAAAGGTAATCTTGTGAAGGCCTTCTTGTTTACTGCTGACAAATGGATGTAAATTTTTCGGTAATATCTTGTAAATGCACTCAAAAGACACTTAAACAAGAGCCACAGTCATTATTCGTGCTTTACAAAAAGTTATTCGATTGCAACGTAAAGAGCACAGTTCCGTCTTTTTTCATCCCACCTCATTTTGACGTGGAGTTCAACTTTTAGCCAGACAACCAACGCATTTCTCATGACAAGATCACCAGATTTTATCTTGTTTGGTTCTGTCACATTAATGCAATTCTTTCTCTCTCCTAAAAAATATTTATAGCTGTGGCAATCCATTTTCAAGATTTTTTTGTAGTTCATCCTTATTACGTGGTCACTCAGGTTTAGCCTCCATTTGCTTCAGTTTATCATGTCATTTCATTCTTTGTTGATAATAGATGGGGACAGAGTACTGTAAATTTAATTCATGGGTAACATAACATTTTTTTTATTCTTGGGGGAGTAGAAAAGGTATATCCAGTTTCCGAATCATAATTCAAAAGTAAACAACTTTAATTTATTTAGTTGCATAATATGGGGTGCTTTCTTGATACTTAAATTTGCATCCCTCTTCCTACTTTTGACAATGTTGTTTTGGTTGAATTTGTATGAATAAGGTGGGTAAACTGAAAGTAGTTTTTCGGGGAGTTGTTTATGTCACTTCGTGAGAAATTCTGCCACTCTAATAACAACTCAAATTATTATTTTTGTGACTTTACACTGATGAGGTCAGATTAAAATTTTCATTTTGTCTGATTTACTAAAACGAAAAATGATTATTTGCAAACCGGTTTAGTCTTGTACGGAGACATTGCAATGAAAACTTTGTTATTGCATTGCATACATCATTCAAAGCTGTCTTGTCAAACATTAACATTGCATTGGGCAAGTTGAACGTGAGCTTTAATACTGCACTGGATTCTCTACTTAGAATTACTAGGAAAACATGAATTTGTGGAAGAAATAGGAAAGCAATAGTTCCAATTGTCAATTTTAAAACCAAAACATGTGGAAAAGAAATTAAAATAATTTGTGAGTTCCCTTGACTATAATTTGGGTTTCCTGCCTGACCGGCTTGACCTAAGGCAACCATCTGTTGGATGGATACCTTGGCAATACAATCACTCTTCAAATGTTCATTTTCATTTCAGATATCTACAAGTTTTATCTGAAATTGTGGAGTTTATTTTCATTTTATCCATTATTAACATAAAAATCAACAATATAAATTTGCTAGTTACATTCAATCCTTATCTAACTACTCAACAACTGTCATAATACAAACAAAAATAGTAGAAACTGAACGCTGACATGGCAGTATTATCTATCTCCAATTTAACTACTCTTAACTGTTATTTTAGAGGGCTTAAGCTTAGTATCAAATTCCCATTAATGTTCATTCAGATTGCATTATTTTGCAATGCATTCAACCATTATGTATACCATAACAATATAAACATGGGCAGAATGCTATAGAGATTTGGTTCTCAGATTTGAAGTTTACTACCGGGCTTGGGGTTTTTATGCAAATTTTAAGACCATTATCATTATCATTATTGCCACAAAGACCTGTCTTTTATTCCAATTATTTTCCTTTGACATAATCACCACAGATTATCCCATAGGAAATGTCGTACGTTGCGTTGCAAAAGAAAAAAGGATGGCTCGAAGGTCAGTTTTGTAGACGAAGCTGTAAGCACTATGTATGTACTACATAGTTTTCTTAGTCCATCTTTGCAACCCTAAAACTTCAGTCAATCTAATCTGAACTGTCGGTGCCAACTTTTTTTTCCGCTGGCATAAACGTACCATGAAAAAGGTTAAAGTACTCTTCAGGAATAGAAAATGAAGACGCATGACATACAAACTGCAAAGCTTCAAAAAGCTGTGTAGAAATAAAAAATACATTCTCGGATTAGATTTGGATATATGTGCATTAAAACTGTTGACCCCTGGGACCTGGCAAGATACCATCTTTTCATTCAGGAAAAGGTTAGTTAACATTTCATCACCACAACTCTTGAAAACATGGAGAAATTTTGGTGCCATCCATTTAATCATCATCATATCATGTAGTATATTATGCCAAAACCTCAGCAAAGTAGCTCCATGTTCTTTTTTTAATAGTTTACCAAAAATAAAAATGTTAATATCAACATTACTTCATCTTTTTCTCTGCTGTTGACGAAATTTAAAGTACATAGCAAGCCAATTCATAAAAATACTTTTTACTCTTGATCTTGTCTTCAAGTTGCACCTTTCCCTTTCCTCTTTGGAGTCCATCTCATATACTTGGGCAAAAGGGTTGTTTGGCAAGACACTTGGGAGAAGAGATAACATGGACAGATAGTGTGTAAGCGCTTTCAATTAATCCTCAAAAACATCCATTTGCTGTCATGAATGAATGTGTTTGTCAGAAATCACATGCTGACTTGCTTGCAAACATTTAGAGGCATGCATGCTCATAACTTTAAACTTCTTTGCTTTGCTTGTGTAATTCGGCACAAAAATCTTCTACTTCAAACTTACAAACTGTTTACTTTCCTTGCTACTTTTTTTTTGGCCCTGATAAATTTTTCTTGTGATGAGCAGAATACTTGTAAGAAAGAGACAGAGAAAAAGTATCTGATACATAAAAGTAAATTCATTTAATGAGACAATAAAACCATGGGTGGTATAAACTCCAACAATCAACCTCTTTGCTAACAGACCACATTAGCTGTCAAATCAAACTAATCTCGAGAGTAACGCAAGTTTACGTAACCACGTAACTCTCTTTCACAACACAACCGTTTGAGTTTTCATCCCCTTAGTTCATAACCTTCAGAGACATATTGATGATGATACTTTGGTGGTAGGAAGGAACATGATAGAAACACAATCCGACGCTGCCGAACATTACCTTTGCTTTTAGGTAAGGTGGTCCTTTTAACCAAATGAATTATGACGCAAATTACTCTTTTCCTTACAATAATCGTAACATAACGATTTGTAGCAACTAGATAAAAAAACAATAATGCTTCAAGTTAAATGAACTATAATGCACTCGTTGTTTAGGAGTGAGAGATTGTGATTGTGGTCTGAAACAGGGAAGACCACTTTATTTTATGGGTTGCGTGGGTGCTTCATTGCATCTCCTACTGCCACCGCATCCCATTGTATTTGTATTATGATGCACATTTATTTTCTTCATAAAAATTATCATCGTATGGTGTAACCGACGACGTGCCGGTGGTGTGGCACGGCGTGGCGTTGTTGGTATGCCACTGATCTGATGTTGCACATGCACCCCTCTGTACCTTGACTTATGTTTGTCTGGGATTTTTTTTCTTTTGCCGAGTGACAACTGTGAAATATTTGATGTATGGGCTTTGCCCGGTAGGATGAAGTTTGATGGAGATAAATGGCTATTCGTGAGAAGTTCAAACTCTTTAATCCGCACACCGTATCTTATCTTTTAACTGTTCCGCCAAAAAAAATTGGATCAGTTAATCATTGTGTAAGGCAAGTTTCACACTGTGTGCAAATGGCAACATTGACATTCATTTTTTTTGGAAAGTGAAAATATCTAGAGCAATTCTGATACCTGATAAATTATTACATAAAGATGTAGGTTGGCAATGAGCTTGGGATTAAACTGAATGATTAATTCGTCTGAATGCTTCTCCCTTCTTGGATTAAGCATTGGAATAACGGAAAGATACATTGAAAACGTGACTTCCACCTGATTTTTTGAGACATTTGTTCACTCAGTCCTTTATGCAACGTACCAGATTTTCCCGGCTAATCAAAAACTCTTCAATTATTTATATTCAAAGGATAGATTTTAGATTATACTCGCACGTTTTTTGGTTTTGTAACAAATCCTGCTTTGAAAATCTTGTAGTTTATGAAGAAAAGAGCAAAAGTACCCGAGTTTGTCATATTTTTGTTGCTATTGCATTTCTTGTTTGTTGCGCGTGCTATATTAAGAAAATATATTGCATAAAGTTTTTTCTTAATTGTTTTTTCTTCGTTCTGTGGCTGGCTCCCTTATTGAAATTCGCATCATATCAAATAAAATGCATTTTCTGCCTCCTTATGCAACACAACATGCAACAATTTGCAACAGGTAAAAATATCAAAAACTCTAAACGGCACGTACAACATTTTCAACTATCCAGATAAATACATTGACCATATAATTCATTCTTCTTTTTCTTACATCTTATATAATTGCAAAACACCGAAGCGACAAAACTGTGTCATTTATCCGAGCTAATGAATTTTTTTCTCTTTTGTACCTTTTAAAACATTCATAAACATTTAAACGTGCTAGTATTCTTCGTATCTGCACCATATACCATACATATTCCATTTCTAAAGCTTTTGTCAAACTTACTGCACAATCATCAACATCTAGGAAACTCAACTGAAACCCTCTTCCTTTTAAAAAAACGTCATTAGTATTGGTATTTGGTTTCAATACATAATACTTTTATTTTACAAACAGTTTTACATCACAAAAAAGGAGAAAGAACACAATATATGTGTGTAATACATTTTTATCAATTATCAAATTTGTAAACCCAATATACTCAAATAGTATAATGTTTTTTGTTCTTTATCCTGTTAGTTTTCTGGGATCTTCCCTCCTCCCCACATTATCCTCTCTGATTCCCTCACCATCTGAAACCAAGATGGGAGCTGAGTTGACCACAAAAAAACAACCACATACACGAATCCTACAAAATAAGCAGTTAAAATGCAAGCAAGCTGGTGGTTTGGTTTTGGTAAAAAAGCAAGAATAAAACAACAACAGTTGATAATGATTTTACCAACAGGTCATTAATAGATGTGGAGTCCATGATGAATGCAAAGTAGGGAGGTGTATACCTATTTTTGAAAAAAAAAGAATAACGAAGAAGCTTCTTTATTTTTATGACTATGACGCACCGTATATCCTGTACTCTTTTCTTTATAAAAATTTGCTATTTACAATTTTACTACGAAACAAAAATGCCGATACATGATAACTGGCTGGTATGGTGACGACGGAGGTGGATGTACTAGTTGGTTGGTGTTGGCAAATTGGCATGACTCGATGAATGTGCGATACTGTTAACTTCTAATCACGATCTCCTCTTCTCCCTGTCCTCCATTCTATAGTGCAGTGCTTGCACCCATATAATATTGGGTTGCTGTTGGTGCTCTAAACAAATCCATATTATTATGCAACTGATGATGATGACAATCTCTCAAAGGTTACATCTACAATTCCTGTTTACTACGATGGATTCAAGCTCAAGTTGATGCAAATTTCATCTCAACCAATATTCAATTGAATTGCACCCTGTGTGAGAATCCAAGAAAAAAAATGTGAATACCGTGTGCTTTCCGTCATTTTCATTCCCAACTCAACAACCCAAAAACTGTGATTCGCAATCCCTATAATTTGTCGTCCAGTCCAGCAGTCAGCAGCAAATGTAAGAGATGAGTCAAGAAGGAGTATATGCCTCAGCTACATTGCGTTGTATGTAACATTAATATACAAAGTAAATTTCTATTTTTTTTTTCATAAAAAAAGAAAAACCAACATTGGCTTGGGTCTTGTAAAGCTTCATCTTCATAAAATACAAGTTTAATGAATAAATTTTTACACATTGTATAGCGGCAATATGATACGATATGATATAATATTAGTAGTAATAATGATGAGGATGACGATGATAATCGTGAGTATCATGATGACGGGTGTAAACTAGTAGTATATTGCTGATAGTTTTTAAGCCTTACCTTACAAAATATCATCACTTTATCACATAATCTTTCAACAAATACACATCCTTACAAAATCTTTATATGCACTTTGGTGTGGAATGAATGATAATGTGATGTAGTTATACTTATAAGTGACATATGACTTTGATTACATGAATAACGTTTTTGTTCGCAAAAGCGGGACTCTCTTTGTTGAAGGGAAGGGACACACGCGGTTGGATGACTCTTCAGGTCGAAAATCATTCATTCGGTTTGACATTGACACCATGTTCCTCTCCTCGTTTTCACCATGTTTTGGGAGGTGGCTGACGGGTGGGTAGTGACATCAGCTTTTTAGTATTTTTTAACTATAGCCATGCTGTCTACAAGTGTTTTGCAGTAAAATTTTGTGGAAAATGGTAGCTAATAAAATATGTAAATGAAATCGCATCAGAAGAGAACAGACAAGACCTTTTTATCATTAGAATTCGTGAGTTTACCCATCATTTCTGCTCATCTATTGAGACACCTGCACACAAAATTAAAATTTAAACAAATAGTATTCACTGTGCCTGCAACCAATTTTCCTCTTTTCATTGCCATATCCTATCCTCGCATGAATCACACATCACCAACCAATTTTAGAATCGGTGACAAAACATCAAATAATATATTGTATTGTAAAAGGTGGAAGTGGCTACCAAGATTAATACTGGGAGGATGACTCTTTTTTTGTGAAAGATCATTGATTACCGCATCAACGAGGCGATTACAATAATATCTTAAAGAATATGTGTGTAAGTTTGCATAGACTAGGAATTAGTGATTAATAATCATCCTCTTTTTATAACCACGACCAAGCCATAATTACACCTATCATGTATGAGAAGAGTAGTAATTATACGGGAGCTACACAAAAGGATTTTTTTCTATTATGATGATAAGTAATGATTAGATCATCATCTTATTTTTACATGAGTCTCATCAACCTCGTCTCTCCTCCTGAAGAACTCCTGTGTGAAGAAGAGGAAGTGTCTATTTGTTTTTCTGAATAGGTTTTCTTTTCTTTTTTTCAACAAATAATCTTTACCTTGGAGAAGGTTAAGTTACTGGGCAATAAAAATTGCCACAAGTTAACCATGATAAATTGGGAAAAAGCTAATAGCTACTTGTTACCTTCAGTTTTTCAAAAGGAGTATAAAGTTACTATCCGGCTGGCTGCTTCTTCCTTCTCCAAGAATGTTGAGCTAAACAAAAATGTTAAAAAGTTGTGAAACGTGTCACGTAAGATGGTTTATTGAATCCCAAGATTCAGTTTTTAAAACACTATGTGAGACAGGTACAATCTATGGTTTCGCACTTTCCTCAAAAATGTATAAAAAAAATCTGCAGTTCCTTACAAAAAAAAATTATGCACGAAACCATACAACTATTGGAAAAACAATTGGCATAACTTTTTAGGGATGGCAACCAGACAAAATGAAGTTTCGTAAGATGTCAGACAAATATGCCATTAAATTAGGCTCTTGAACCTTTCAAACCTCGTTTTAATTAGAATTTGTGGGGTAGACAGAACTCATCAGCACCCTGAGAAAAAAGGTACAAGAAGTGCATATTTTTAAAAAAGTATGCAGTTCATATCCACGTCTACTTTAGTAAATTTTAAAGCCGTTTCAGAAATATGCCACTCAATTAGAATTCCAAGAATTGATCATTTAGCATTCTTTATTATTTCAAACTGCTGCAGGTGCTGCTAGACTCCCCAAATATTTTACTTTTATGCAAGTATGAAGCATTGTCCATGACATGACACTGTTTGCTGTCTTTGGTCAGATTTTGAGTTGTATTGTGATGATGACATGCATGCTCACGTTTGACACTTTACTTTATTCATCCCCATCATCACTAAGTGCTTCGTTTATCGTAAATTTGGCATTTGATGGTCATCTCATAAATGCTAAACGACTTGAAGCTCATTGTCAGAACAACAGTCATATCAGTAAATATAACTTATGAAGGTTTTGAAAGGGGAAGACAGAAAATAAGGTCGTTAGGATCGGGACATTCTTGAAAGATTAGGATCCTTTTTACACATGCATCTACATATTTCTCGACAAATCTGTTTCGCATGACATGACATAGTCGGGAAATTTTTAAACCTTTGAAAGAGTGGCTCCGCCAAAAAAAACATGATAAAACAAAAGATGCTGCAAACAAATAAAATCAATTGTTTTTCTCTCTCTTTTCTTCAACACAAAAAAATACGAGATTTTTCTACAATTCAAAGAATATCCTGGTGCTTGCATAATGGGAACCACACGAGGATGAAAGAATGAGTGAAGGAAAATATATCCAACTAACAAATGGCATACGGTTTAGGGTGAATTGTTGAGTGCCTCTTTTTCGTTGCCGTTTGTAGCAGCATGATACAGAAAGCATGTCATGAATAGCAACTGCAACCCACTCTACAGGGTTCAGTTGAATACGCAGTCAAATATTGAAATATTCACATTTTTTAAATTTTCTGTAGAAATTTCGACAGAGGAATTATATCGTCTCAGGTGGTATTACTCCGAGAAATTGGGATGCAAATCATAATTTACATTCGTTTTTTTCAAGTTACATTGCTTGAAAGCAAATTATGATTCTAGGGTGTTTCATTCATTCAAAAAATCACTTCCAGTAGTAAAAAATAAATCTGAAGGTTAATTTAGCGGTTTACGCATAGAACATGAGCAAGTTTTTAGCCAGTTAAATTTTGCCATAAAACAAAGGACAGAGAAAAATTAGGTAGAAGAATTTACCAGAAAACATGTACGCCCAACCAAGAAGGAGCAAGGGCTTCAAAGAAACGTGCAAAATCGAGGATCATCATCATAAGAATAGCTGTAAATATGCACATTACTAAAATAATAAAAAGTGCTACGATCGTACATGACTTTTCTCCAATTTAGAGGGCTGAATTTTTGTTGAACTCTTGCATATTTGTGTGCATTATTTATTTTATACAAGTCATAATAAGTTAGACCTAAAATTTATACCACACAGCTGGCTGGGAAGGGCTTTTAAAGAACAAACTCAACCATTTAACCTTGTCAGTAAAGAATTGATCACGTAAAACAAAAACGTTATGTAAAGGTATTAGTATCTATAAAATAGCGTCCATTCAACTTGAATGCCATTTTTATGGATTTTGCACATGACCTACTCAAACTGAATGGAAGGTGCTCAAACAAACAGCAACACTAGCTTGTAAATAGCAATACTGACCCAGGAAACTCGAGATACCTTAATCCTTCTAATTTTTCATAATATTAATATGTAATCCTTTCTCATCCTCACGTTTAATTTTCACACAGTACTGTAACAGATTAGCATTGTGGGCACCACCACCACACCACAATCCATAAATTAGACTGAAACACACACACATATGTATATAAACGTGTTGATGTTGATATTGATGTTCCCGGTAAATAAAAGTCTTAAATATTTCACGGATCGGTTCAGTAATACGCCCAAACTATGGTATTAATGACCTAAAGGAAAGTAGGTTTAAGATTAAGATGGACATTAATTTTTTTAGTACCTCTTCTCCGCAGCAGTAGGTCCTCTCGTCAAAATGACTCTTTCCGGTGGTGGGCTGACTGCAAAGTACAGAGATTACCCATGTTATATGTCAGTGTTGTATGGTGTAAGCTATTTGACAGTTATTTTCACGGTTCTCAATTTAATTGCTCGTTGACGGCCGTAAGTCGTAATATTATCGGTTTACACTTTTCCCCACAGGGCTTCATTATTCAAAGATTAAGTGGTAGAACGGAGTTGCTCCCTTGCTTGCTGTCATACATAAATAGCTTACAAAGCAATGAAGTACATTGTATAAAACTAGCATGCACTCATGAATGCTATACCTATGTTAGGCGTGTGAGCAGCCAACAAGGAAAGCATTCTTCAGGGTGAAATGAAGTGAGTAGTAGGAGCATAGGGGAAGAGTAAAAAGTGTTGGTGTCCATCAAATTTCCCTTCATATTTTTTTTCTTCATTTGATGAGCTAAAGTGCACCAAACATATATGGTACTAAAGACGACATCGGCCGTCAGCTAAGTCTGAAAGTCTGTCTGTTGATCTTCAATTTAATGTTGATGTTGGGGATACACCGAAGAAAAAAAATGGCATTGAGATTGACTCCTGATGATACGGCCGACGATGAAGTGGATGAATGTGTGAGTACCGTAATCGGAGTAATAAAATGATTTTTTTTCATTACCTCATAAATTATGTACAACATAACATAGTGTACATACATGCATATCGTCACAAATGAATTGAAACCCAGTTATATTACTACACAACGTTTTGTAGCATGTGTCGTAAAAAATGTGCAGAGATATATTTTTCCCTTATTGCCCTGTCCTCTGATACTCATTCAAATTATTTGCTTATATTATTCGGATAGGATAATATAATAGCATTCCACAAATCAACTAGAACTCCACCAACCTTTTTTCATGCATTCCACTTTTATTGCTTATAACTGTCAAAAAAATATAATGAATAATGCGGAGAGACAGGGAAAGAAATTTCGTGCTTGAACTGCTCTTTTACAGAAAGTACCCCTCTTTTCTATTGAGAACTCACGCCTGATGAACTATTTTGAATTTTAGGACTTTAAAATATGTACATCATCCGAAAGAAAAAAATGGATGAGGGGATGTCTTCCTTGATCCCATTCAATCATCAACGTGGTCATATGGGGATGCATGCATCGAGTATAAAATATGAATGGCATTATCAGCAAACAATGCAGGTGCATCAAGTTTACAGATCAATCTTTCTTTCAATGTCACTATTTTTTTGCTGGTATTGATGATGATGGTACTTGCTTGCTGTTGCACATCATGAAGATGATCCATCTTGGAAAGGTGTAAAGAAGCCCGTTACTATTTGCCATCCTATCGTATCCTGTCATCCTTTCTGTTCGATTATTTGGTCTGTGGCCCTTTAACACATAATGCAACTTCATCATGATTAATGTTGACACTGACAAGTGAATGTGCCGATGATTTCACGTTCCTGTCACCGAACAATCAACACATTTCTCAGTCAATAATCACACCGACATTTCCTACTTTAGTTTTGGCCAGACACCTTAGTTACCCAGCCACTTTGTACGCATAACATAAACCAGACCTAAGCATCTGCATTGGGTTAAGTAATACGTAAAAAATATACGGTTCCAACAGACTGACACATTACCTTAAACAAATCATGCTAAACACTAATTATCAATGTGATTTAAAGGAAGATATGCCAAAACAACAGGAAATATGTTTGGCTATGCACCCATGAATCTTTCCCAGAAATCAATGAAATACTTGATCGTTGAGTTGGTTGGTACCTGATAAAAAGACTCATGAGTAGTACTATGATTGCCAACGATCACAAATCGACTTCATAAGCTCAGTTTGTTGGCATGAGAGACAAACTGCACAAGTACATCACGATGATTTTTTGCAAGAAAATATTGAAATGGAGGACAATGTACATAATTGACATGAAACATTTACCTTCATATTATTATTATTTCCTCTGGTGTGCCTACCCACTAAATGTATGTATGAGAAGTGCCCTTTCACCACCACCTGACACCACGATATTAACCTACTCAAGTTTTCTGAGATGAGGCAAGCTCTCTCGACCGTTTTCGTTCCTCTACATTAACGTTTTCAAACTGTTCTTTCTTGTTTACTACGTATAAATCCATTTGGGCATACATCATTGGTCACATCTTCATCATCATAAAGGGAATGGGGAAGTATTAGTATATGGTAGTGTTTACAGCCGGACATGACTAGCTGACAGAGGGATAAACCTTTTTGACTGACTCTGGCCATTTTTTTCATCCCCTTATGTGTTTAGCAATAGCTCGGTTCTGTTCAATCAATTGATGATATATTGTGATATGATGTTGCAAAAACCTGAAAGTGGTCGTGTATTATGGATGGTGGGATGAGTGTAAACTAAGTTTATTTTATGTCATTTCATTTTCCGTTATTCACGGGATTGCTTATTACTACATTGCTAAATAATCATTACTCCTCAACAGAAATACAAATGAACATTCATATATTTTTTATATATATTTTCGTATTCACGTCCATTTTTTTGCACGCATGTATCATTGCCTACTTACTGTGAACTTGCACGTTTCATACCGTCATCTTATAGAATTACGTGTAACACCTCCTATTACCAGTTTTGGGTTGAACACACATACAGATAGTTTTTTTCATGCAAACAATTTATTCGTTTTATAGTTTGTTTGTAATAATAAAAGGGGATACAGACTTGAGACAAATACAAAAGTTCAAGATAGTTTTTGACTTCGGGGTTGACGTGATACACCGGACATGATTTCAGGCAAAAAACCGACCATCCAGAAAATACTAGTTGATGTGTTTTTAATACACATACGTACATGAAAGACAAAGCTCGTTTATTCCGTTCCGTTTATTATAGTATTTTGGCCCGGTCCGTTAAGAAAGGTACCGTCATATGGCACATATTTGCGTGAGTTGACGTAAATCCTAAAAAGAACTTGGATTGGTGGATAAACTTTGTGCTAGTGCTAATATGAGCATCAACATAATCTGTATCTACACATATTATTTCGTTTCTCTTAGATTGTGAAAAGTGTTTTGTTTTAGCTGCTGCGAAATAAAACTCATGCTTCTATGCTATGCTAGTGCAGCTAGTGACTGATGTGATAATGATTGGGTGAATGTTTTCTACGTGTACATCATGGTTGGTGTTGGGGAGCTTCATGAGTATGCACTTGTATTATATAAGAATGCCGGCCTTTGATGGAACGAAAAAGAAGAAAAAGCTGTTAGCCTTTCACCTCATTTACGTAGGGACATGCTATAGGTATGATTATGACGATGATGATGATGATGGCGATAGAAAGAAAATGATTGAGCTCCGATGAAGATTACATTATATAACACACATTATATGCCACCACAGACTCAAAAAAAAGATGTGCATGGTTTCGCATTTTCACAAATAAGTGCATAGTATGTATGTATGTATAGATTCAAAAGAGGCGTCAAATCAAAAATGATTTTTTCTTTGAAGATAAAACATCAGATACACTTTTTCCATGGGAATAGTAATGGCACGTATTATCATTAAATGTGAGGTGATATACATATGTGTACGTGTATTTTGTGTGCATTCATGTTCTGAAAAGATTATATTGTACTACTCCCCCAAAGAAATCTATAATGGGATGATGAGGAAGATGTATTGTATATGTATTGAAAATTATTCTTATATAATCCTCTCACTCACTCACCAGTTATGTATGTGGTCATTTTAGCTGTAACTGTAAGTCATTGAAACACTTATTAACGCTGTTATGTATCATATATTGTCTTATGACTTGTACTATGTATGCCTTTAAGATAAAAAATTGCACAAGAAAACCAGAGCTTTCAGGTAAATCTCACCATCAATTTGTAGTTGTATATGGATTATGTAAGCATTTGTATACATTGGTGATTTGTGTTGGGGATAGTTGCCATTTAAAATGCACTAGAAACCACATTAACCAATAAAGAAAAAAACATGCAATTTCCCTGATATCTATTCACTCTATTGTCGTTCAAGTGCAAGTACATGCAATCTAAATTATATTATCTGTACCAAGTTCAAAATGTTGTCCGAAAAGTTTTCTCTGTTTGGATTTTGGTTAGGAAAAATAAAGTCAATATTATGATGGGGCAGGATAGAAGGGAAAAGGAAATGTGGAAGAGAGAAGAAAAAGTGGTTTAAAAAAAATGATGGGGTGCACTCGACAAGGATATGTATGTTGTTGAATCACACAATGTGTAATGTAATGATAAGCTCTTCATCTTCCCAGAACCACATTATTGATTCATTGAAGATGGGCATGATGATGCTGAAATGTCTGCACTCTTTTCAAAAGGAAGTCGCCAACGGTACTCCCGTTAAAAAGTGTAGACAGTTGCTTAGGCATCACTATCCATCATATAAAGGGGGTTTAAATCTTGATTTTTTTTCGCAAAATCCTTCCTCTCCTGTTGCTTCTTTCAACATTGGTTACCATTTTACATTACTTAACTTGCTTAGATTTGGCTTTGTATATCAGGATTGAACATACATGAATTGTCGCAAAGTTAATTTGATTAACAAGTCTGTTCTTTAACTTGTTGTCACAGGAAGTTCAAGCTGAAATTTAAATTCAAACCTTTTATATAAATATAAGCTGAAAATTTCTATTATGTAATCTGTTATGGTCGAAAAAAATATCTTGAGAATGGTTAGACACCAGGCATGATTGTGGTTGGCAGAGGATCGAGTAGTTATACGCTGTCATCTTTCAAAATCGATTATGACATGACAAACGTTCCCCTCTTCGTAGTTAGAAAGTGCAAGCAAGCAGCACTACACTTCAAACAGGCTCATTATGGGAGTATGAGTCAATTACATTTCGTGATGGTGGTGTTATGGTGTGAGCTCGTCGTCGTTGTTGTCAGTCTAGAAATCTGAACTTGGTTTTAATCCCGATGTATGTATTATATAGGCATCCTTTAAATGGTTCGTATTGATTTCTATTTGATAGTGAGGATTGCAAGAGTGGAGTGTCTTTTTGTTTGAGTCAAATAAATTCATCTTTGTTACAAGAAATCGTGTTATACGAATGTCATGATTGTGCTTATTGACTTGGCTTCAGGTCATGTCTGGCACAAACTCCGCTGTCTACCATTTTCATGAGCTGGTGCCAGACGACCACGAGAAATGAAAAGGCTTTCCAGGTGTTTAGTTATATGAGTATCAGATGTACAAATAAAATATCAGTTTTGTCTGTGATTTCAGAATATGTCAATAGGAATAGTTGAATTAATAATATACAGTTCAGATTTTGAATAAAACTCAGTTTATTTTTTGCATGAACCTCGGCTCATACAATTGTAGTCAATTGTAATTTACATAATGCATTTTTACATGAGCAAATGAAATCAAGATGTCTCACATCTTTTTCGATTCCAAAATGAACTGTAACTTGTGTCTGGTTTTTGCGTATAACATTAATAAATTAGAGTTTGTTAATATTAACTATCTAAGAAGTTTGGCTGCATTCATCAAGTTATTTTGGATACTAACTTCAAGGCAGCTTACAAAATTCAATCAGAAATGCTTTCCTTAAGGTTTCCCAGGTGTTAGGAATTATTTAATTCTAATTTTTCACTTTTTCACATGAGATTTCAAATATTATAGTAGAATAGGTGAATTTCTTAAGTAAAAATAACTTGATAATGTAAACTCACTTAAGATTTTGCCTTTTGTTCTTGCAAGTTGTTCATTTTTACAGATTGAATTTAATACCTTCTACAAAACAGCCATATAGTCAAAACTTACCATTCATTAGCAGCTTTATATGGATAATATAAATCATAAATGCCACATTACCAATAATTTACTAATATTTCTAAAAAAAATAAAACTGGAATCTGATTAAAGCTGAAGTATAACCAATTTGTAATATTTTAGCTAAAATAAATTATTGTATGAGGAAATGTCTGAAAAATGTTTTGTACAAGATGAGGTTAGCGTAGAGAAAATAGAATTTTCCATTTCATCCATATTAAAATTCTTAACGAGTAAATGTATACATCATCGTGTTTCAACTTTCAATAAAAGGCTAAAATTTTTGGCACACTAATTACACGCTGTCACCTTCCATTGTAGTTAGTCAACCCCAAAGATGATTTGTGGAGCACTGGAACCAGCTCACATATACATGCAAGTATGCTTAGTCAATTTTTCATTTTTAGTCTGATCCTCCGATGCACCCAAAATTCTACTCGCGGCCTTGACTTGATTAATATATTATATTTTGTTACTCTAAGAAAACATTGAGCATGTTTACAAACAAAGGCATTTAAAGAGTCAAAATTTCAAGGATGTCTCGATCTTACCATTTTTGGGAGACAAAACACCTGAATGAATAATGTAGGCATGAATACGGAATTTTACCTACTTTCCCGTTATTTACTAAATGAAATACTGAAAATTTGTTGGTTATTTTGTCTTGTAGCAAAACATTTGTACTCTTGCAGCCGGAGAACAAGATACTACTGAGCAAAAAGGATTATAAAGTTTCGCGTGACAATTCAAAAGTGTGAAAAGTGTTCTTGACCGAATTCATTCGAATATCATTAATTTTTGCAGATTTGCAAAGGCCTCAAATAAACCAATTGATACCTAACATGCATCCTGGTTGCGGGGATTTTATAGAATCGTAATATTATTCGAATTGGTATTCTAGTCAGTCTTTGTAACATCGAACTGTACTGTGAATGCTTCGTATTAAAGAATAGGGGATTGCACCAGCTTCGTTACTTAATATAGGAGAAGGGGTTTTGCAACGTCTGCAATACTTTTTTTTTTGAATGTAGTCAAATGTTTTGAAAACCTCTTTGTTACAATGTATGTGTCAGGTTCCCGTTACAATTTTGCACTTTATAAGTGACAAGGTAGTCTCATAATGAGCATAGAAATGAGCACGGCGGAGCATAAATATGAGTCATTCTGTTCCATAAAAATGAATGAAATTTTCGTGTTCTTTATGCGAGAGCAATAATTTATAAATAGTTTTCACCAAGAAAACTTGATCCTGATACCACATTTTATTGTGCCACTGCCAGCATAAATCTAGTCCTACGGTGAATTTATTATTTCATGAAAACGAAGCATTGCAAAATGGAAACTGCATTTTCTTGTTATGCATATAGCATCTTCCATGTATAGATGACAATGATGCAAAAACGTGAACTACATCCTTGTGAGCCTAAGTGCAAGGTTAAACGGAATGGTATGGAAGGGTTGGATGAAGAAAACAGTTTTGAATGCAATCAGTCAGATACCACCATTGTTTTCCATTCTATGAGCATGTCTGGCTGGTGGTATGAGAAATAAATTATGTAAATTGGTCAGCCTCATTGACCATGGCATTCGATATCTTGTCTAAACATTCATGCATTTGTACAACAAGAAATTGGCCATCTTCCCTATTAAATGCAACGTGTGCATTTAATTAACACTTTGCACTTGGAAAACTTTAGGCAATCTAATGCATACTGATGACTCAAGTACCGTTTTTCGATATAAAATATTAGTCATCTACATGCTCACAATCATTTATCACTGGTGCTCATCTTCTTCAATTTTTGTTACCTACGACGAAGCAGTCCTCTTCTTCTTCTTCCCATTACATCTCATCAATATTTTTCCATTTTACGAGGTTGCTAGTTTTATTTCATTTTCTTGATAAACATTTTATTTGATGATTTCAAGGTTGCCAAGGATATCAAAATTTATGAATGGTTTCACGCTGAGCAATTTACTGTCATTATCATTTCCACAAGATCAATAGTTTAAATATTTGTTCAATCTGTCCAGCAGAAATTCATACGTTGCACATTTACTGACGAGTAGACCAATTGGCTGAGTCAAATGCAAGTTGTTACTCTGACGTCGTGGGCAAAGTTAAAACTTGTTCATGATTATGCAATGTCTTTTGTCACATTCGCAGTAGAATTCTACTTATTCTTGCCTGGACTGACACTCCAGGAGGTGGAAACGTAAAAATTTATGGGTACACAACAAGGTTATAAAAATAAACGGTGATGATAGCAAAACATGACTCATTTGTTGGCAAAGCTTTGCACCATCTAACTTTGTTTATATAGGATGCAGTCGTGAACTGCGTCATTTTCACTAACTTGTCATTTCACTCATTTGGATTAAGTGGCGTGAAGTCGTTTACACATTTCTCGGGAACCTTTGAACTATATTTGTCATTTGGCCTAATATACTCACTTATTGTATCGATTACTCACATGAAAGCTGTGTCCAAATACTAAATGTTGTATGTGCATAAGAAATGAAGGAGTATTTTTTGGCTTAGGTTTTCAAAAAACTCTTGATTTCAATCTTACATGCATATCTAGCTCTGAAAGTATCAAGAATCAAGTTGATGATGAAATTGCTTCATTCTATTAGTCTGAAATACCTTCAAAAAATAGTAATATTTACAGATTCTTTGGCAAACATCCTTGAAGGTAGGTAGTTCCACTATTATTCATAGTAGTTCTGAGTTTTGAGCCCCAAATCCTAATCATCCCTTCCTTGATCCGCAATATCTTCTCACATCTTGTTTCCATCGCTGGTTGTCTCAATTAGGCACTTGATGCTATGCAAATATCAAAATGATACTATGCCTGACTAGCGTATTGAACATAGATTTATATATGTATGAATGATGGTAGTTTATTCTCATCACAAGGCTTGCATTTTGTTTTGTAGCATTTTGATATGCAAATCATGAGAATATCACCCCAACCAAAATTAATGCTGTCTTACCTTCCTTCAAAAAACTGCCTCGCTCAAGTATTATTTACGATCATTGAAATCCTAGTAACACAATATTATCTGATTGTACGACACTATTTTTAGCACAATGTACAAAATGAGCTTTTTCCATAGCTAATCGCTTCACCTTAGCCGCACGAAGCAATTCTATTTTATTGTTTTTTTTTTTAAAAAAAGGCGATAGTAATAATAATAGCTAATATTCTCGTGATGCAGATATCATTGCGAATTCCAATAAAAACATGGTAAACAGTGGGGAAAATGACACTGACATTGTTTACATGAATGCACACCTCTTCAATCATAATTCAATGTTTGGTTTAATGCTCAAGTTGCACGTTTATATTGGTTATTTATTCACTTCAGAACAACAGGGAGTTTTTGTCATCGTCATCAAAAAAGGTTTAATGAAATGAGCATGGCTACAGCAATTACCAATTGTTAGCTCCAGCTTCCAGGTTGGTTCGCTAAATGATCATTGACCGTCAAAGCAAAAACTAAGACTTTGTTGCAGTGGCATTGAACATTGTATCATATTTTGTATGATCATCATCATCTCGTCATAATAATCAATACGCTGAACCGGTAGGAAAGGAAGAATGTGAAGCGATATGCTACTTTGCATTTACAATCCTTCTTTTTTTTAATTTTTCACTCACGTCATCATATAAAGAAGGCTTTTGATAGTGGGGATACATTTTTTCAATGCGATCGAAGATGGGATGAGATGCAACGAACTTGGTATTATTGGTGTATTAGAAAAGAGTGAAGGTGAGAGCTGCAACCGACATTCGGTCATTTATTTTATCACATTAAGGTACATATACATTGGTTCATGCTCTGTTTAATTATTGTATCGGATGGATTTACATGATTGAACTTCACCTTCCTTTTTCTCCTTGTTAGACAAAATTATTTCTCGGAAGTATTCACTTCACTCACTCTTGATTGTTCTGCCACCAGTTTTTTTCTTTAACTAAAACATAATATAATGTTCATCTTATACTACTACTAATACTACAACATCGGATCGGATCGATGTACCGACCTAAACAAGTCTCAAAAAGTTTATAATGTTTTATGACAGAGTTCCATTTCATGTAGCCAGAGATAGTCAACCTCATTTCTTGGTGGTACCCCCAGCAAACCTGGTAAATTCAGCAGGAAGATCTACTTTCATTTTTTTCTTTGCCATATGATTTTTAGCATGTTTGAATAAAAAACTCGTTTCGTTAATGAGGAAACCATGGGGTGTTTGTATGGTTCCTATATCAACGTAAATGATGCTACTCATTATTACTCATATTGTTAATTTATTGCGAGGAAAATACCATCACAATGATGCGGGTTATACGTGGCCAATGATATGTCATTCACATCATATTACCTAGATCCCTTCTTCATTCTAACACAAAGAGGTACATACTTTTTTTTAAAGTCGTGGTCATGATTAGATCAAATTTTTTTCTTATAAAATCTCGTGATTATTGGATTATAATGCAAAATCTTTGTCTTGCTTTTTGCATTACATTGCATCACAGAGAAACAGGAAGGAAGCAACGTCCTTTAATTAAATAGTACATTGTCTAGACGTTTGCTAAGGATCTGTGCGGAAATTTGTTGCAAATAATCATTGATTTTATCCCTCCAGTCATATATTAATAATAGTGAATATCCTAACCCCAAAGGTTTTGAATTTTGTGATGCAAGACATTACAAGACAATTATCTAATGATTATTTTGATCCTCTCTGAGTGTAGTGGTCTGCTTGAGAATAAAAATGCACACCTCTCTCCCCGTCATACTCCTCCTCTATTAATGAGGGTGAATCAATGGCGCATGATAATGAGTGACCAGTACCCGATGGAACAATGTAAAAGTGGATGTTTTCTAATGGTCATCGTGCTACGTCTAATACAATCTAATCGTCAGATGATACTTAACAAGTTATGTAGGCCGACTGCAGTCAAGTGAGTTCGTTAATTGGACTGTATACACTGTAGCATGGCAAGAAACATAATCCTTTTTTCAGGTTCCAACGAACTTGCTGCAAGAGCGTGAACTGCAACGTCATGGTCATTGTGCTTGTTACGGAATATAACGAGGAAAAGAATGCAACTCAAAAACCTTATACAACAATACAACTTTTTTTTGGTTCTTTTCTCTTTGACTCTATCCATCAATAAATGACAGTTTAAATACCTAAAGATATTTTTTATCCGTGTAATCTATATGTAAAATCAATTGCTTGGAAGAGTAGTATACTTATCTATTCTTAAGCTAGAAACCCAGCATGTCTACTCACTTTAGTATGATTTTCCTTAAAAATAAAACATTGTCTCACTTCATTTAGCTCATTCATGAAATGAAGTCTCAACGTTTAGCAGAATACCCGCGGCCTTTAGTCAGCATAGTTTGGATTTGAGGAAGTGTGTGTGTGTGTTTGTTATGATGACTTAGGTTATCAATACCCCAATCCACCCATCACTTCATCCGGAAAAGATTGACACCTGGCAGAACACTAATGATGGAACAGCAGCGTTTGCACACCGACCGATATGGCAAGTCTCGGTTCTGTACTCTCAACCTAATCTACATTTTAAAATATTTTTTTAGAGCCGGTGGCATTTTAACACTCTCGCTAAATGATCAGTCACAACAGCCCAACACCACCACCACCACCAGTGGATGAGGAGGAATGCATGTCACTGCATAATAATGATTTACGTTTATAGGTAACTAATGTGATAACATGTTGTAAAAAAGTAACGTAACACGTGTAAATTATGTGCAAAAAAATTTATATTGTACTCCCTTCAATCTCTCACTCATACTCCCCTACCCGTCCATAAAAATGTGTCTACCTCTCATTTCATTTCGCATATGTACAGTTACCGGAGGTGATACGGTTTGACAGGGAAGCATTATAAACTACGGATATTTGCATTCATGCAGCTCTAGCAGCTTACTATCGATATTTTTTGTTTTGCTCATGTCATGTCAATAATCGTTGCATTTTTTGGACTTGCAAAAATTTTTTTATGGACCTCATTTACAATATTCAAAGTATGTATATATAAATATGTATTATTCGATATTATAATGCCTCTCTAATACATAATAATAATGATGTGATGATCATATCAATACTGTATTTTTTTTATCTCCGCATGCACTCAGGAATGTGCTAAAACTGTCACTGAATGTGAGTGACCCGAGGTAGTCGGTCGATCGGCACGGTAGAATGGGATGATGATGATGTGATGTGATGATTTTTATAGTGGTGGGTAATAATATGCTAATGTGATATCATAGTTCTTGAACTTGCTACTGTGTTGCTTACTGAATTTTTAAACGCAAAATTATACTTAGATAATATATACTGTAGAATATATATAAAAAATGGCAAACTAAATGCAAACTCAGCAACACACTGCATACCAGTACTATTATCGAATGCATGCGAATCGAATAATATGATGATATACCTAAAGGTATTGTACTTCCTTGCAAAAATCGGGATCAGGTCATCAAGGCAAGGTAAAGTTACTCAAAGGATGATGCTGATATTTCGGGACCAACTATGCTCAATTCAGTTGGTTTATGGTGGTTTGTTAAGTTGTAAAATTCCAACTGAATGATGAGCATTCTATTTTACTACGCCATTTTTTCCTAAACTACCGACCATTTATACCGACCGTAGAAAATGAAGTTGCCCGATTTGCAATTTTACAACTTAAAACAGAATAAAATACAATGTTTGGTGGAAGACGTTTTAAAACGAAACTGAATCAATCAAAGAGTGAGTATGAATATAATACATGTTTGTGAAGACAGGATATAATCAAAAAGTTCCGTTTTTCTCTTCTTTTTGGGTGCAGCAACAAGTAGCAGGATTTCTTGCACTTTTTCATTCATGATATGATGAAGATACCACAGCAGTAGTGGTGGTAGTGAATATGAATGTTATGGTTGATTGATCACCACATAATGCTGCATGACCTTCGTCCGTGTTGAATCATTCAAGTAGTAATATCCTATGCCATAATAAAGATGTAGGTACGTATGTACAAGTCGAAATTGACAGTGTGTTTGTACAGTTGCTTTCGCTGAATGATATTATTAAAATAGATTAAAAATTTTGTACTTGAAAAACCTGTATTTTTAAGTAAATTGGGTAAAGAAGGAAGGCAAGCGTGGTACTTTGGTACAATCTTGACTTAAAAATTAGACCGAAATTGTACCCAAGTGAGGTTATCATTTCGGATTTAATTTCAAAGAGCAGTTTCATCTGTAGGTTAGGACTACAAACTTTAGAAAACTCCGAAAACTGAGCATTATACACAAATAATACATCAAAATGTGTAGTAATAGGAATGGAATTTTTCATACATTCGTACTACATTCGTTTTACCGTTTCTATGATTTGTTCCGGATAAGAAGGCATGCTCAATCAAAAAATTGAGTTGATAAGCTTAAGATCAGAGTAACATGCTGTACTAATAATTGTACTGTGTTTTAATCCTAGATTTTTTTTGCAGAGTGGGGATTAATTATATTGTATTTTTAAAAATTTGGCTTTAATAATATAAAGAGACCATAAATGAATGGGGAACTGGGATTGAAGATATGTTGATTGCTATATTTGGAGCTTTAATAAATGTCACGAAAGTTCAGAAACACAGATTCATTTGTGAGTTTAAGAATTCCAATCCGTGACGCAAGTATACTAAACCGTTACACTATGTTCTCATCACTTGGAGTAGTAGTATACGCAAAAGATTTGGTATGTATTCAAAACGATGTCCTTTTGCTCATAAGGGATATAGATGAATGTAAGTTCATTTCAAGCTTGCTGTTTAAAGTGCTGCTGGATGTGTTCCATTTCATGTAACCGTAATTAAAAACGGAGACATGCAAAAATTAAATGAAAAATTTCCTGTCTATTAAAATGCAGGTAGCAAAAGAAGTATGAATGATCAAGAAACCGTGACGTTTTTTACGGATTCCGGAAAGCAAGGTGCAGACAACAGACGTTATTTTTGTTGTTGTGAAAGTCGACATCATTTCGAGTGAATAGTTTAAATAAATTCATTTTAATGGTTTAGTGTAGACTCAAGATGCATCGTGTTTCTTCAACCGTGATACATGCTCCAAGTAAATTATTTGAGTGAGGTAGATCATTTTCTGGTAGTGCTACCAAAAGTTTATGATGCAGAGGAACCACACCACACCGATTCAATTGCAGGCATTTAACATTCCATTGGTCACTTAAGTAATTTGTACGTCTACAATTTGCTGCTTTTACTGTGGATACACCATTATCCATCTGTCTGAATAGCTACAATATGCCAAACCTGAAGAAAATACAGCCTTGACCTCAGCTCACGCCATTTCTTTATTTTGGAGTTCTTTGCAAAAACATGGAATGTCATTGCTCTCACACTTCTCCCACCACCTCAGAATTGAAGGAATTCCTTTCTTTCTGTTTAAATCTTAAAATTGATCCTTTCGATGACTCAATCTAGAAAATATTTCTGCGCATCTAACTCCTCAAAGTCTTAAAAATCCTGTCTTCACCTTACGGAAGTCAATCATTTATAATACGTCAATTATAAAAACTTTTGAAAAATAAATAAATCGTAGAAAAAAAATTGGCAAGGACAAAGAAATCTGACTCCAGAAATCTGGCTCCAGTTCACCACTTGTTTTGAACCATTTCAA
This sequence comes from Orchesella flavescens, assembly GCA_964034955.1. Lineage (NCBI taxonomy): Eukaryota > Metazoa > Arthropoda > Collembola > Entomobryomorpha > Orchesellidae > Orchesella > Orchesella flavescens. The sequence continues at coordinate 20,343,693 of OZ035953.1, forward strand.
CAGAAAAATGAATTAGCAAAGCAATGGTACTAAGCACAATCATGTGAACTGGAAATGAGCAAAATTGCCATTCATAAGAAGACGCATGACGCGCATGGCCAATTTTGGCAAAAATTTGCTCCAATTTGCCAAGGAATTTTAAAGAGTTTATCGCAAGTACATGTTATGGGATATACACAATAGCAATATAAGACGCATTTGAGATCCTTCCTTTATCAGATATCGATGATAGTTGATGAAGAGAGCTATTAAATGCGTACATCTTCCCTATTTCATCCATATAGATTGGAATTCCTCAATAAATTCAGCAGTTTTCATGGAAAAGACGCAGACAAATTGACTGCTTGTTTATTTTAATTTTATATATAAAAAATATATATGTCTCCCCAAATCCTGTCACACGTTTCAGAACAAGTAGGAAAAATTGATTCAAGGGACGGACATACAACTCAGCCAGTGGTCATCATTATGGAAAAGGAGTAAATTTGGTCATGATTCGTATGACCTTGCGTACCACAGTGAAGTCGTGACAAAACAATGAATCTGGTAGCAAAACAACACAAACACATGTAAAAAGTAGAAAAGAGGTAGAATTTTCACGAAAGAACAATAATAGCCGAACGATATTATGGTTGAATTAAGTAACTATATGTAAACGGCGAAGATGAAGACGATGCTCAATTTCAACCGGTGATGTGGTAGTCACAATTGTGCGGGTCCCTACTTGTTCTTACAACTACTACGTGTCTTTTTTTCATTTTTTCTTTCATTTAGGTATCTTCTTCATTTTCAACAAAAAAAATGTCCTCAGACCTCGTTGCTTATGTGTACTTCTATGTTTTGTACGGATGTGCAGTACCTTTAGTTAATAGATTAGTAGTGGACACATATTATCATCATTTGGGATGTGAGACGAATATGAGCATCATCTCATAAGGACCCACGTCATCGTTGACAATTACTACTTCATTGATATTGGAAACAACATGAGGGGTGTTGCTAATACATTAAAAAAAGGTACACTTAAAAGGCCTGTCGAGCACGCACGTTTTGAAAGGAAAGATGATGATGATGATTCCTTATCATTAAGATGCTCATGAAAAAAGGCTCATTAAAATATATCGATAATCAACAAATTCTACATACAATTTATCCATACAAACTACCTCTTTTCCTCTAGCCCTACAATACTTCATAAACTTCAATATCATTTTTATTGGCTGTTTTGTATTCAATAAATGTGCGTTAGAAACATGAAAACACACACGTTATATGAGTCATATTAGTCAAATAAGTATCTTAATTTGAGAGAGGGTTGATGAATTTTTACTCTAGCCATATAGTAGTATCTTTCAATTTATCGCGTCTGCACTTGGCCCTGAGTAGGATTTTAATGAGTGGGAAACTCACATAGTTGACTTGAAGGCTTCATTTCACTGGCTCCCCTAATTTATTACCGTTACAAAAATCTTTTTAGTTTGCTAATTGCTTGATTATCTCATTACCAAAATGAGGGTAATGGGACACGTGAAAATTAATCCAATGGCGTCTTTCATTAACATTTAAGATGAGGATGTAGATTTTGGATTAGGATTGGTGTTGGTGTTGTTTGTAGACTACCACTTTATTTTTGGCTACTTGTTCCATCAACATTCAACATTACTCTAATGAGATTTTGATAGTTTCTTAAGATAAGAATGGAACCGCATGGTTTATGAGTCATGGAATTTCGTAGCCCCATGTTTGTGATGACATTGTTGTCTTGTCTGGTTTTGATTACACAATACAGAAAAAGATAGATGGTTTGTGTTTGTCCTAACATATCATGGAAGGTGAACCACTACTACAGAAAATGAGTAGTTTTGTGTGTGTGTTTGATAGAGAGAGAAGAAATTCAGGATTCTGGAAAACTTCACGGTATGTACACGAGGTTGGAATGCGTGTTGTACAGATGTAAGTGCTCAATAACATTGCCCCGTGGTCCGTGAAGCAATTAGATGTGATGTCATCCTCGATTAGGTATCCTGGTAAATAATTAAGTGCGCAAGCAAGGCAGACTCGTTTTGTTCCTTATACATATTCATGATATTTGATTTGCTTTTGAAGAAATTATGTCATTGATAGTGAAATCATCAGACGAGTATAGTATGATGTGATATTATGATGGCGTCATTATATTTTTCGGGTTCATGCATTAAATATTTTATGACTTACGGTAACATAAACAATGGTAATGATAAATCCAATAGTAACATGAATAAAATAGTTTTAAAAAATCATTTTTGATAGTAAAACATTCAGTTTCTGACTGATTATCAAGATTTATTCAATATTATTATACCAAAATATTTGATTTCCATAAATAAAATATTACCATGTCGTCGGTACAATATTATATTGGCTTTATACGCACTGCAAAAAATCAGAATGCGTTTGCAATTTTAAATATTCTCTCGCTTACTTAATTTAATTGCTTTGCTTGATGTTGCATCTAAAATGCACAATGCAAATACCACATGTTTGTATCGTAAAACCATTGAATAAGCTAACAAAGCCTCATTTGTCAGTCATGAAATTGTTCGCTTAAAACTATATTGGATACCTCGCAATATTGGAGTGAACAATAAAAAAGACTAAATTGAAAATTACTAACTTAAAACTAACTTGTTTTACGAACATCTATATTTGATTAAATTATGGTCAAATAATCGTAAAAAGTAAATTGATATTACAGCTGAATGATGATAAACTTAAAGTAAACGAAAAAGATATAGAAAATCGAATTGAGCACACTGGGCGCTTCCGTCCTTATCTTAACATTGGCACTCTTACCAATTTCCAAAAGCAGTAATGGTTTGAAGGAAGATACAAAATTAGCTTCTCAAAGAGCGGATGACTGTCATCCTATTTGGCATGTTAAGCCTCTGAATAATACCTATGCAATCTTTATACTTGTCTTTCAACCAACTTAAAACTTACCAGCTGAAGTTTGCATTAACCATAACGTCAAATATTGAATCTCTCTGGCTGGAATATCTGCAGCAAAAGCCCGAAGTCTTAACGACCTATCTCCTGTCAAGAGGACAGTTTTTCGATTAATTCGAAAAGGGGTGTCCTCTCGTCGCGTAGTCTCATCTCTAGCTTCAAGTTGGCGACATGATTCAAGGATCTTCACATCATTGTGAAGTCCCGGGTCCGAAACATCATCAAATAGCTTTTGCTTAATGAAGTTGTAAATCTTTACTTTCTTTCCGGATGTGTTGACCACATTAAAATTATAGCGGCGCTCATTTAAAAAGTCAAGTGAGTTGGTACACTGATCTGCTATCACCAAACTGTCGATCATTCGTACCTTGCTCTCCTCCAGGCTCAACTGTTTCCCATTGAATCGAGTAGATCTCATTCCTCTTGAAAGTCCCCTTAGCTCCGACACCACTACATGAGAAGTGGAAGGTGTAAGTAAGTTCCTTTATAACATATGTAAACTTTATTGAATCCTTAGTTTAGAGTAACTTACCTGCAGTTGGTATATACAGCGGATGAGGAAAAAGCTTCAGCAGACATTTGACCCACTCCAAATGTCTAATAAAGCAGTTTGTGTCCAATACTATACGTAGTGGCTGAATTACTATCTCCGTTCGTACACCCATTGCACACAAATTCGACCAAAGCTAATGGATAGCAAAAAAAAATAAAGTGAAACTTGATTTATATTTTAGTGTACAAACCATTTTAAAATTTAATCCGAATCGAACCTTACCTCATATACTTTAGTTGTTGGAGCTTTGGGTAACTTTTGGGATTTCTTATCATTTGTTTGAGACAACCCTTTCGTTACGATTACCCTTGCATTGTTGCAGTCCGGTCTACCAACATTATTGTTTGTTTTTGGAGTTGGTGTTAAGTATTCTTGGATAAAGCTCAAGAGATTCCGCTAATGGGAAATACTTTAAGTTTTAAGAATGCAGGTAATACAATTAATTTATATTTATGTTCATTAGAAAGAAAAATAATTATTACATCTGCCATTGAAGGATCTTCAACAGTGGGCCCATTCAAATTATCTTTTGGTGGGGAGCTAGGTGAAATTTTATCACCAAAAATTCTTTTTCCAAATCTTAAAATTCTTGAGAGTCTTAAGTGAAGCTGAGCCCTTTCCTGTAATTTTTTTCAATCACAAACAATCAATTTAATTTTTAAATTTAAACGGTTATTCCGAATTCATTGAAATGGAACTAAACATACTTGACTATATCTTCCATCTGAGTAAAATATGCTCATATCGTAATCCTTTGGAAGTAAAACATCTCCTAATCTGTCCAGATATAACTGTTCTGGTAGCAGTGTAATTGGAGTATCACAGTTTTTGGTGAGACCACATGATATCTTTGGAAATATATACGTCGCATGCCTCAGCAGAAGAATTGAGATCTCAGTGTGCATACGATGAAAGGATGTCGCTGCATTTTCGTTTAAAATGACTTTTACAGTACCCGGTATTTTCACAGGGCTGCAAAAACAATACAAATTTTAGTCACAGAACTTCCATATTTCTATAAATTAGGCAAAAATACTGCCATAAAATTTTATATGAAATATCTGTGAAAAATACCTTTGTGAAAGCTTCCAGTACTTTAGTTGATGAGACCAAACGAACAGCCGCCGCTTTGCCCATCTACACCACACCTGATATAAGAGACAACAACTCATTAATTGAATTCCTTTCACTTCCCTGTCGTCCTTTACTTTAAAAAAGTGAGACTTACATGTATGGCAGCGACACAAGTAACGAGTATGGGATTGTCCCAGTCCAAAAGTTTGAAGATTTTTACAACACGTTCACACAAACAAGAAATCATATTAAATGTAAGGCACATGGCAACATCTCGCATGAATATTAGCTGTGATGCAGTCCCTGGACTTTCTCCAGTCGCGCCTTCAAAACAATAAAACATCCGTTGTTATCAACCTATTACCAAGATATAAATTTAACAATTCTAGCAAATCCTTCATGAGCTTACAACGTGCAAGGTAGTCCGTCATGTGTAAAAGAAGTCCAATAACTTCCATAAGAAAACTGAATTTAATGGAATTTTTCTGCATGATGAGCCCTTCAAAGTAGATCATTGCTTCTTTGGCAACATCTTCTAGATTTTCTGTCCTAAATGTTCATAAATGATGAAATTAATGTGTTATCAATCAATAATCATTCATTGTTAAAACATAAATATAGTCAAGCTTACCCAATTTTGGTGTACAGTTTCCCCATCAAGTGCGCATATAATAAACTGAATCGGCTAAAAACTTCGTTCTCGGTTAAACTATTGATATGATCTTGTTTACAGAGTGGATAGTTAATAGATGGTGGAACATTTTCGTTCAAGGTTACTGGCGATATCCATAACTCCTTTCTGCTTGACTTTCTATTTTTTAAGGTATCCTCCACTATTTTCGACAAGGTGTACCAAAACTCACATTTAGTTGTGACAAACTAGAAAATTATAATATTTTAAAAGTTATGGGTAAATGAAATAACACGGAAATTTGAACAAATTACAAGGATATCTACATACCTTCTTATAGATATCATCATATAGGTAAAGCAATTGATCTCGGGAGCCATCTGCTGAATTTACGGAAGCCCAGGCTCGAGTAAAATTGTAAATTGTTCCAATAATGTCGTTCTAGAAACAAAGTAAGTGGTTCTATTAGAAATGCCTTCTAAAAAAAATTATGTAATAAAAAACCTTACGAACACCACACACCTGAGCCTTGGCAACCACCGCTAATTGATTATAAGCTCGAGATTTTTCAGTATCACAGAATCGTGCCGCGTTATACATGCTATAAATAACAATATACAAGAAAGATTGTTATGTGTAAGTGTCACATGTCAGGAAATATTGATACAAGAAAATTAACAATCAGCACATAGTAAGTTTTTACATGGTGCACTTACTCTGCAGCCATTTTGGCGTCACTTGGTCTTTTTCCCACTTCAAAGGCATAACGATACAGGTCCCCAAGTGATATAAAAAGTCTGTACACAAGGTTCTCTTCAACAGTTAGTTCTTCACTTCTTAAGCTTCCACGAAAAAACCCAGTACGGGTCAGAATGGGATCTAAATCAATCTTCAAAGCTGCAGGTACTTGAATTAGTAAGTTTTTGAAGTGGGTGATTCCCTATAAAGTTTTTAACAAAAATTATGAAAAGGTGGGTAATTACGCCTCAAGCAACCTTGTGTGTTAAATTTCCTCATAATTAAAGTTAAAAAGTAAGCAATTGACAGTATTAAAATATAATTTTTAACTAGAACTACATATACAAAACAGAAAAGCTTACTCTTGAAAACACGTCCCTGTATGCTTTTTGAATTGCCGTTTGATATCTCGTACTGGGAGGAACGGTTCCCCGAAGAATGACAATGAATTGATAAACTCCATACTTCCAAACATGAACATCAAGGTCATTCTCCAAATAATATACAGTATCATTTGTGAATACTTTTGCGGCAGCTATCATTAAATTTTCACTGTGGAAATAACAACATTTTCTTTTATATAACTTTTGCCTTCCAATCTCAAAGTAAAATTGTAATTTGTCAGTACGAAACTTACATGTATGGAAAAATGAGATCCCACTTTTCAACAGTTTTCTGAGTTGTGTCTAGTGCGTTTCGCTGCTGATACCACTTTCTTAATGGTGACTCAACTTGAGTAAAATACTTTCTCCATTGCATAGCTCCTCCCATATCAGTTGGAACCCTCAAATTAGGTTGAAACAAAGCTGCCTCTTGTCTAGATTTTCCCCTGTCCTCTAACCCAACACTTGAGCTTCCTTCCATCTCTCCTCTTTTGCCATTTTGATAGCTTGATTTTAGCCGTGACTCACGAAAGTCACGACTTTCGTTGGGGCTCTGACGATACATTGTTTCCTTACCCCGATGGCTAGTTTCTGATAAACCTCCACCCATTAGGAATTTTGCAAAACTTCATTCATTTATGTATGCTTGAAAACATACAGGTAGTGACTGTTTATCAATTGTCTTCTTCTTCCGAAACAAATTTTGGGCATCCTCCTTTTGCTGATGACAAGGCCTATCAACCTCTAATATTTGGTTTTAGCTTTTGGAATTCATTTTGATAACCATTTCACCCTGCTGGACGGCAGGAACAAAAACTTTTATTGTGACCTGCAATTAAATTCAAATAACAGTTGACTATGATTTTATCGAATATAATTTCATGGCTAATGAATTATCCAAATTGAAATGAACTGTACACATAAGTTTATATTCTGTAATTAATTCAAAAAAGTTGACTCAACACTTACCAAGAGTGCAACCTCACAAATAACATGGCCCACTGACTGCTGAAATGCCAACGTGGCTTCTGTGTTAAACCTGGATGTCCCATAATTTGGATTCAATATTCAGTACTTGTAGGTAACGATTTTGATACCAATATTGTTGATCTACTTGAAGGTAGTTGAGCTAAAATGTAAATTAAATACATTGGTGGAAGCTTTTGTGTTTGTAGGTGTGAATGAAACGGAGTTAGGAGCTTCCTCAATATGTTTGGAATATGTTTACCTATCTTTTCATTATTAAGTAAATTATGATCTGCAGCATACTTAATGATTAGATAAAACAGCTTGTAATAATACTGCGTATATAATAATAGCACATGTAAAATGTGAGAGCCTGTTAATGATTTGTTTAGTGTAGAACACCTATACTCATTAATGTATTTTTCGCTCTGCCACAGCTTCGTGGTAAGATAGTGGGGCAAAGTCGGACAGAAATATTCGTTCTATTACATATAGACCTCTACAGCACCAAATCCAGATACATACATATACTTCAATAGCACTATCCAAAAAATTGTTATCTTATCAATTCATGCAAATGAAATTTTTGTCTAGCAATCAAACTAAATACAAAATGCGATATAAGGTTTTGGACAATGAAACTATCAATTCTAAAAGATTCGGCTTTCGCTGTGATAATTCTCCTTGCTTAAGTTTTTATACAAGTTAGACGCTATAATAGACCAAGATTTGTGGAAAATCAAAGTTAAGAATAGAGAGTAAGGTACAAAATTCACTCTATCACAAATTTAATCATATAGAAAACATTACAATTATTTATGTACGTTCCACATAACTTATGCAAGAAGTATAACATATGACACATTCAATTTCCTTTTGATCATTATAAATTTTAGTTTTATACATACATTTATCATAACGAGTATCGAATGGCGAAACATATTTGTATAACGATTTTATAATTGTTTGCACTTTAGAACCAAATTGAAATTAGGAACTTAAAGTAATACTGCTCATGGTATCAGCTACAGTGTCAACAGCAGGCAAACCGGAGATAGGAGCTTTAGCAGAAACGAACTTTTGGATGATAGCTGGTGGAACAGTCAATCGAGAAGCCTGGAATTAAAATTATTAAACTTGTAAAGATTAAGACCATTTTGTGTTACACCGTCTTTACATTCAGTACATAGGAAACTTGCATCATTACTACCAACTCCTTCAGAAGCAACATGGCTAGAAATATGAGCAGTCACACATTCGGTTGGCGTTTTCATCATATGCTCATTCATTACATCATGAAGTTTCAACAAATGCACGACTTGAAGCACAAGCCATCTGCGAGCACTTGCATCCGTTATTGGTCGTTCCTTCAGAGGATGGTTGGAGTGGTGAAATAATTTTTCATTTTCTTCATATTCCTTTAGTAGCTCCAAGTTCTGGTCAGAAATCGTTTCAGCATCCAAAAATGTCTCCAAACAATCATACAAGGGAGCGTACCTAAGGCCACCCTTCCTTTCCTCAATGTCGTTGACTGTCTGGCCTGACATCCATAAAAAGAGATGGGTAACCTAAAATAGATGATAAAGCAAAATATTTAGCTCCCAAACCCATCAATATTGTATACCCGCTGTGATTGTACAGTTCATCTAATTACCTGGATGTCAAAGACATTCTTCAAGTAGATTGAATGATAGTGATACAAATAGTCAGCAATTGGGCGACTATTGTATGCAATCTTCAAAATGTTCTCATTTGAAAACAAGATTGTGTCCAGGCGCATCATGAACCCTTCATAGTTGCCAACCATTGCTATACAATCGATAATAATGACCATACCATCTTCCAAGTTGAAACCTATGCAATATAGCTCGCCCTTACGTCCAATATTTAGGCCACAAAAGTATATTCCAACTTTAACTGGCTTCTTCTCCAGTAGATAGTTCTCCTGAGATTTAAAAAAACGCGTTTACATTTAGTGCTTTAATTGTCCCCAGTACTCTAACGAAACTGCATTAAAATAACCATATTAGTTAGATCTACTGGAACTTACAAAACCTTGGAAGTCCTCCCTGCTAGAAAGCGTTTCAATACTTGTCTCCTTGATGTTCTTTTCCACGGATGGCAGAATTAGAATTTCATCTAAAACAGTTTCTTTTCCAAATTAGGATAATAATAAGTTGAATAATATGACATAGTTTGTGATAGCAAAATATGTTCTCATACAAACAGTTCTACAGTTTTAAGTACTTACAGTAAGAAATCTCGTGTGGTTCTAATGCGAGGGCATCTGACATGCTTTCGTAATCTTTGTCCGGAAGTAATTTGGAAACGTGTTCAAGGTTCAAGACTTCAGCGTAGTATTCGGAATCGCTGACAGTCCCTACATAAACATTCCCATCATGGGTGCATACTCGAAGTAGAGTCCCACTCTCCACATTAAATCGGATTTTGCAGTGCTTAGGTGGCACGTACTTGCTAAGTTGCAATGACATCTGAAACAACAAAAACCGTCGTTAAAAGCGCATTTAAATCAGTTAATCTTAGTTAGAAAAACTTTCACTGAAAAAATAACTCCATCAACATCACTGAAATTGAAAATTTCCTTACCTTCAATTTCCACAACTGAATGAACACAACTGGTCTCGGTATCGAAGGTTTTGCTCACTGTCGCAAGAACGTAGGCAATTTCACTGTCACAAGAAGTTAGATACAAATTATTAACACCACTCACCAAAATCAATACTTTATATTATAGTTAAGTATATGGGAAAAGAATAAAAAAAGCTAAAATGAATGAAAAGTCAAAAGAATGTAAAAATATAATCACCTCTCCGGTAACAGTTGATGAAATTGAGTTCAATTTCCAGCTGAACCACAGCAAAAATAAAATGAAAAGGAAAACACTCAACTGAGTCGACAGCCGAAAATAAAACTAGAAGCAGAGAAGTAACGTTTTGCCGCTCAAGCTTGCTTCACAGAATATACATAATATACAATGCCTGAGAATATGAACTTGTATAACGAAAGCCGCAACAGCATAAGCAACAAAACCATGTGCATTGACTGCAATGTTATGCTATGGTGGTGGAAGCATCCCCTTGTGCATGTATTTCAGATGGATACTCAAATTGTTTTGCACCTTCAACTGCAATTGATGCAGATGAAGCTCATGGTTGGACCTGTGCTCGGTTCTCAATGCGGAGAATGAAAGCGAGTTAACAAATGGAGCATCTAGCACATGGATCCATTGACTCCACGTTTTGAACTGATTGATCATGAATGTGCTCCCTTATTATTATTTCTCGGTGGCACTTTTTGGGCAGATTGCGACACTCCACTATATTTTGACATCATCAGTGGTTTTGGTTTTAGCACCATACACGACATTTTGAAAAATTGAGATGAAGAAGTGAAAGACAATTTTTCCCTTCGTCGTAAAACCGGAGGGTTTTTACGACAACGGGAAAGCTATAGCTTTTTTATTACTCAATTCTCTCCTATTTTATGAAAGTGTTTAGTGAGTGCATGAGCTTTGAGTTGAGTCCCTAACCATTCGTCGTTTTCATATACTTCATAGCCGTTTTTATAATCACAATTTTTTTTACTTAGCGCGTTTGATTTTCCATGAGAGTGTTGCAATCACTTCCCACAAAAATGACAGCGAACGATCATATCTTCAAATTTTAATTTAATGAATTTGTTATAAAGATGGCTACAAGATCTGTAGTAATTCAACGAGACCTTGTCTTTACGAACTAGAATGGTAAGTGGCATACTTAAAACCTCTATTTGCCGTTTTTATTTCGCTGGTGCAACTTTCCATGCCAGGTGAGATAATAGTGCGAAAGAAACTTCTTGGCAGGTGCTACACTCAAAACTACCATCAATATACTTGTTTTTATGAACAATAATCATGTAGCGTTGGGAGCGGTTTCATGTGCAAAAACACCACCCAGACATGAAAACTTAAAAGTAGGTAGCCATTTCCTTGCACTATTTGCATTTGCGGTTTTGAAGAAACAGAAACTTTGCAAATTTTTGAGTATAGTAAAGTTCTTCTCTTTTGACTTAAATAAACTTGCGATTTGGCTTATTATGTTCACTATATCTGGCTTACAGCTTGTATGGTTATCCGATTTTGGACATTTACACAACTTGATTCTTATGCAAAGCCTTGATCTTTGTTTACTACTAGGTTGATGCGTACGTGGGGCAAAACTGGACATGCGGCATGCGGGACTGTCACTAAATGAGCTTTTGTACATAACACTCACGATTAGTAGATGTTTACGAATCACGATAACTTCGTGTGCATCCTACCTCTTTCTTTATAAACACTCATTGTCATTGCTTGAGCAGTATAATACTGGTGGAAACAGGACACTTTATTCATTCGTCATTTACATTTTTGAGCATCATATCGGAGAGCACGGAGGTGCCACTCTTCCCTGAGATCCATAAGACTGATTTTGAACTCAAAGAGCAAATGACAACTGATAATTAAATGGATTTTGACAAGCCGAATAAGTAAGTATATTCTTGATTCTTTTCATTAAGTAAATTTTTTCGCAAATTGAAAATGGTTGAACGTTGATGTTGATGATAGTTATTTGTTGTAACGAATAAACTCTTTTTTACCAATCTAAAACTTTATTTTGTTCTTTCTCTCTATTTGTTTAAGAAGGATGACGGAAGAAACTTCAGCTGCTGGTGAAAGTATAATATGGGATCTGGAGGAAGTGAATCTAGTTATGATGGAGTGTGGGGGTTTAAGGGATGATCAGGAGGAAACCGCTAACCGTGTTTCTCTTAACATTATCCCGGAGGAAGTGAGTGGCTTATGTTTGTGTGAAATAACATAAATTGTTTATTTTATTGGTTTTGTATCAAAATCAATACTTTTATGCTGTTTCAGATGTGGTTAAGAGTATTTGAAATGATGGAACCATCGGATAGGAAGACTTGCTACCAAGCCATTCCCGAATTGCAGAAACTGTTAGCGCCTAGGCGAACTAACTTTTTTATCAATGAGGTAAATAGTCAGTCAGTATTTAAAACTTCCATTACAATTAATCTTATTTTAAATTTAAGTAAAGCAATAATAATAGCAAGCGGAACATCTTGATCATTTGATTGGCTGTAATTGTTTCACACAGGTTTCTCAAGGAATCATGGGGAAACTGGATTTTGAAGACCACCTCAATTGTCGCGCTGTATCCAAAACCTGGATGGAGTGTTTGGATCGTAATTATCAAGCTCATCCAATACATCTCACCTTCGAAGGTACAACTGTTCCGGTTCTCACAAATGTTTTCTCATCTAAAGAAGAGATTGAGGAATTCCAAGAGGATATGGAATTACATCCTGGAAACCCGTTCCCTGGAAGAAGTGTCGAATTTCACTTTATTCCTCCGGACACCGACGATGAAGAGCAGGTGTGGATTTTGACCTTAGAATGTTGGGAACTGGTGGACTGTCTGCTGGAAGAATTTGGAGAACATGTGTATTTTGCTTCGTTTGACTTAACAGATTCAGAGTTTTTAGGCACGGCAAAATTTCCTCGAAGCTTTTTGACAAACCTTCCTTATCTAAAACGTTTGTTTATTGACGGTGACCCTGGAACTCCTTATGGGATGCGGGATTTCTACTTAGAAAATCCTATTCCACCACTACAGAACTTGGAATCCTTCAGAATTTGGCATTGGGGACCGGCACTGATTGAGGCAATATTGGAAGCATGTTTTCCCGATAAAATAAAACGCTTATGTTTTTCATAGGGAACCTGTCACCCATATAGGAACCAGTATGTTTTTTCAGCCCAGATTTTTGGAGGTAATAGGGTAAATGGTTTGAGCCACCTGAGTATCCTCCACAGTTTTTCTAACCTGGAATACCTTCATGGAGAGTTTTTTATCAAGGATTTGGAGGCATTTCAATACATGCAACGGCCGCCACCACTGAAGGATTTGATACTGAATATCCAGGGCGAAACGGATTTTGTTCGGATTTTCTCTGCTTTTGCAGTATTTGCTAAGACTCTGAAGCGGGTAAGAGTTTATTCATGTTTAAATTTGGAGAGTGGGCTACAGCAGGGAACTGAAACCCAGTTCATGATTAACTTACCGGAATTGAAAGATCTGGACTTAAAATTTTATAACGGGCCGCTGGACGCACTTCTTACTCTCAGATCTTTGATCCGTCTGGAGTTGACTTTAGCGTTGGGGATGGGGTCACCTTCAAAAAGTAGCGTAGTTCAGTTTCATGGATTTGAGCAGCAGATGTACAAATCCAATATTTGGAATCTAATACCTTCTTTGAAGAGGTTGATAGTTGGCATCAACTATTCTAGGAAGGACTACTATCGCAAAGAATGGGAGACTGAACTATTGTCCCTTACGTTGACATAATCTAAGTTACAGCATATTTTAGAACTCTTATTGATCAAGATTAATAATACCTACGATTAAATCGTAAAGTGTGCCTTATTTTGATGTACAATATACAATCAGTAAAAGCCAGCGTCATTTCAGAATAACCACTGATTGGTTACCGGATCAGTTTGGTTTAAAATAAGATAGTTAATCCTTATGCTTACTTCAATGCTTGAGGTAACCGCATCGAGATTTTTAGTGTAAGCGTATACATGATCTGTAGTATAATATATTTAATCGTAATATAAATGATTCAATTAAGATATATTCTTTCTCACTAAATAAAGTTTATTCATTCATTCATTCATTCAAGATATTTTTGAAAGTGCTTGAACTTACACCACAGACTAAACCGTTGATTAACATAAAAATTATTTCATAAAAGGAAATACAATGTCAACCCATTCTTCATAACACACAATTTTTATAATGAGAACGACAGCATAATTTGTTTTCTAGCCAAGTAGAGCTAATGTTTTTTAGGCATAAACGATAGGCAATTCACACATTCTATTCTTATCACAAATATTCTTCTCACAAAACTTGGCCAGCCTGAGATTTTAATACACTATGCACTCGTTCGTGGCACCATATTACCATTTGCATGATGTATAAATATCTTCTCTTACTTTTCCTAATTCCGTAAACAATTCCAAATTATGACAGGATGCCCCATGTCGAATTGTCGCAGGACCGAAAAAGAACTGAAAAAATCAAAACCTCAACACAAGTACACAGTGTTTTCATTGTATAAAATTTTTTATTTTCAGGATTTCAATGAATAAATCGTATTGTGTGGTTATCCACCGTACAAAAATGTTTATAAAATACGGTATTTGATTACAGCATAGAACACAGTTAACAGCCTTGATTCTCTGATTGAGTCGTCGGTGGATGGCTATATACGTTGGCCTTTCATTCAGTTTTATCAATGCACCATCGTTTTTAATAATAATAATAAGTATAACTATTTCTACGCGGGTACGGTAACAAATAAATTTCATTCTATTCGATAACAACTAACCCACCTTGGTCATGCAATTGAAGCATTTCTAATACTTAACAACGATAATGTAGATTAAATGTAGAATAATTATGATGGATAACGTAAAATAAAACCTGTATGACTATTACAGGGAAACCATAAAAATAAATTCATGTTTGGAACAGGATACGTTACATAAATGACTACTAAAATCATAACTAATTTCGAATTCCGTTGTGGTATATCACCGGCATTCACAATTTGAGATTATGGTTTTATCCAAGCCTTGACGTGGCTTGATTTAGAGGCACTGGCGTGTTTTTGAAGAGTAAAACTTTGGCAGCGAGGAATTTCTGGATGACAGCAGGTGGAATATCCAAGCTATCAAACTGAAATAAATACAGACAAATTGTCAATCATTACTACATTCTCCAATACCTTCGAATTCAAATGTTAATGTAATCTTTCTGAAGCTTACACCATCATAAATGTGAAAGAAGGCCGAGTTACTAGAGACGTGATAGGTCATATTCGTAGTTACACAATCCTCTAGATTCTTCAATCTCCGTTTGTTCATCGCTTCATGAAGTGGTAACAGATGCTTCACTTCAATTGCAAGCCATTTACGAGCAAGTGGATCCGAATGTGGACTTTCCCTGAGTGGATGGTTGAACTGATTAAACTTCTTTTCTTTTTCCTCATACGTCTTCAACACAATCAGTTCTTCAGTGGGAACCACATTACGGCCAAGATATTCTAATAAACATTCACTCAAGGGTTTGTACTGGAGATGCTCCTTTCCCTTCTCAATTTGATTGACAGTCTGTTCACTGGCCCACAAATAGAAGTCGACAGCCTACGAGAATAATGAAACATATTTCAATCCTTCATTTCCATTATATACAACTTAATTACGGAAACGTCAACCGTATTTCTCCTACCTGAATGTCAAAGACATTCTTCAAGTAGATTGAATGATGGTGATATAAATAGTCAGCGATTGGGCGACTATTGTATGCAATCTTCAAAATGCTCTCGTTTGAAAACAACACCTTGTCCAAATGCACCATAAAATTATCATTTTCTTTACTCATCTCCAAGCAGTCAATAACAACAAGAGTGTCATCAATGAACATCGCTATGTAGTACAGCACCCCATCACGACCAACATCAGTGCCAAAAAAATTTATTCCAATTTTAGCCGGCATGGTGTCCAAAAACTTTTTGACCTATTGGGACAAAGTACATACATTAGAATACATGTATTCAGTTATTATTACTTCCTATTCCATGAACGTAAAGTAAAATTATTTGTTATCGTACGTACAAAATTATCAAACACGTCGCTAGAATGGATAACGTACGTGCGGTGAATTCTCTCAACAGCCTTATTAAACCTTAACACATTGGGGGGTCCGAGTACTTGAACTAAAAAAATATATATAGGTATATTAGCAGAAAATCCGTTCAAATCCTAATGAGATTTTAAATTATGATCAGTAACTCACTTTTTTCAATATCTCGTATTTCGAGCCTGACAAATGGATGGTCCTCGGTCGGCTTCTTGTTGAAAATTAGCTTTTTAACGTTGACAAGTTCAAGGAAGGAATTACTCTCCTTTGAACTGTGCTTAGTTACCATGACCTCTCCTTCGTAAATCCCTTCTTTGTAGGTTTGCACTCGAAGTGGAGTTCCACTCTCCCAATCAAACTTGACTTGGCAGTGCTCTGGGGGCACGTACTTGTCAAACTTCAATGACATCTCGAAAAAAAGGACTAGAAATCGTTAGCACCACAGTCAGCTCCAGATTCACTGTCTAAAATTTATTAAATGGAATTGATAAATTTAAAATTATTCCTTTTTATTATGTAACCAGTTCACTGATGACAAAATCCATTAATAAACTGTCTGATTAGTACCTCAACATCACAGGATTCGAAGACTGGTCACAGGTTGATTCGGCTGAGTGAGTACAAGTTGTCGGAACCGAAAAACCGCTACAAAACAAATATCAACATTGATTAGTAAAGGAGCAATTAATGATCGTTATACTCGCTGATCACTGTTCAAATGAAAAATATGAAGGCTAGTGATGTCCGACAACCTCTAAAAATAGCCCTGAGTTTAAAAAATAAAAAAAATACTCACCTACCCACCTGTAACTGACACTCCCTTTGACACGTGTTGCCATACAAAACCAATGGAAAAATTACGGAGAAACAATATTCAACCCAACTCTACAACCGAAGAGAAGAGCTAAGCTAAGACTGGACTAAATTCGGTTTTGCAGCAGCTCTTTACTCTCAACTTGTTTCGTTTGTGTCACTGTATCCAAGAGAAAAAGTACATGTTGTTACGATACAAGTGAAGGGAACAACACATGGTTTGTTTTTCTCAATCATTTACCACGGTCCCAATATACCAAAGTCTCATTTTCTCACAATCTATGGCTTACGAAGAGATTACGTTTATGCGTTTCATAACACCAACCAAACATACATAAGAGTTTTCAGTCTGCTTGTATGGTTTTTCGTTCATTTACCAACAACAAGTTCATGCAAATGCAGTGTGCATACAACATTTTGTATAATCATACATAATGTATTAGTATGCGTAGATTAGATCAGTATATTGTTATAATGGAATGAGTTGGTTTCACAAAGCGCCTCAATAAACTAATCAATTAACGAGGCGAAGCAATTAGCTCAATTAAAAAGGGATGGCTCTAGATGAGCAGCTTTTATAAGTAATGTTTTCATGGAGAAGGCTAGTAGTAAAAGGCATCAGTAATAGTTGCTACCAGTAGGTACTACTTTAAGATGAAATGCTTCCTGTTTCTTTCTAGCATGTGAATAAAATATGACAAGAATTCTTTTGTACAACCCCCTTTCTTGCAACATGATCTTTTAGAGTCATACTCGTAAGTTTATTATCAAATCCACCTGAGGTGTCCTTTGAAAAAAACCATTTTATACGCATCCAGGAAAAGAATAGCTATACCTTGTGCAAATGCATGCTATCAGTAGTAAAAAAAATTCATGCATTGAGCAGAGGCTGTGTGTTTCACGTTCATACCATTTGCATATACACAATGTCTGATGAAACATGTTATGCAGCTTAAATTTTATCCCTTCGTGCTTACATCAACGCATGGAACTCATAACTGGCTTTTATACGATTTCTATTTTGCCTCACAGGCAAGTAGAAAATCCAGTGGTTATGTAACAAACATGTCTCAAATCTCAACAAAAAATTCACCTGTCCATGTTCTCTTATTATGAACGAATGCATCGTTTTTCTTTACTTACCTTACTGGACTCGTTTTTTTGCAGTTTATGTAACAACAAAACATGTAAGGCTACATGTGGGAATCCAGCCAACATTTTAATATATGTACACATGACTGGCCGATATAACATGCTTATTTGCTCATATGTAAGTATTATCTTCGTGTGTACATGTGCATAAGATGTGATAAGTTTTTAGTCTTCTGCGGAGAGTGTGTGTGTGTGTGGCTATATCTGTGTTATGAAACCAAATATATTATGTAAACTAAGAAGATCAACCGTGCAATAATGGCACAGAATATTTTATAAATATTATTTTTGAGTTAGGTTCGTTTGTGCGCAATCCGAAAATAAAAATGTAGGATGAGGTGGTTAATTGATTGTAAAAGGAAGTGAGTTTTTTAAAGGTAATTATGAATAGTGACAAACGACACAAATCCACTTGATTGGCAAACTAAAGTTAGTAGGAATAGGAGGATGGCTGACCCAACGCTGCAGACGTTCTGCTGCATTCAAACTAATATGACACGACCTGGAGCGGATGCTCTGGTTCAGTTTCGCTCAGGTCCGTACAATGCTGTATGCATTTTGTTCTCCGTCTTTGGGATACTAGGTGCCATTTACCAGGTTGGTCAACTAGCGATCTTCCAAGTTTTCATAGAATCGAATCAGCAAACATGAGTCATGAATGTTTTGTAACATCTGTAGATTTTGCCACGAGAAACGTACCAGTCAACAATAAGAAAACCTTCAACTTCCGCTGTTAGAGGCAGATACATAATAGTGTGGCTGGCCACTGCAGATCTCCTAGCATCTTCAGGTAATTCCATTAATTCCGTCCTTTTGTTGCATTGCTAAAGCTCATGCTTGTCACTACATAGAATTTTATAATTTAACTTTTCTCAAAATATAAATTGTTTAGCTGTACTAGTACGGTCAGTTTCATGGATAATTGGGAAAACTGTAGTTATGTCACCCACTCTCGACACTTACTTTTGTGCAGTATCCTCGGTAAGCGAACATAAAATAACAATATGATGATGATAAAGCCATTATCATAAAGAAGATGTAAATGTCCTTACACATATAAATGGCTGCATACGCTCACAACCTCAAGTACACTGAATCTTATTTGTAAAACATAGTTCAGTTTCAAGTATGTTATTTGTATTTTAGGCATGGATACAGTATTTCTACACTGCCACATGTTTATGGACTTTAGTTTATGCAATTGATGTGTTCAAAGTTGTACACGAGGATCGTGGAATGCCAAAAATCTACCATATAATTGCATGGGGTCTTCCAGCAGTTCTCTGCAGTGTTGGACTAACAATTCTCTATTATCCTGATATAAAGTAAGGTATTTAAACTTGAAAGGCTCCTGATGCAGCTAACCATGCTATTTTGAATGTTTTCTATAAAATTCTTCTCATTTTCATAGCTGCCATGCCACAAGTTCTAGTGCATTTGCAAGGATATTGCCGAATTATTTTTTTACTTATCTCCCTATCATGGTGGTCATGATTGTCAATCCTCTCTTGTACTGGCGAACTTCAATGAAGGTATGTTTTGATTCATTTTAAGAAACGTTAAAAAATTCCCCATATTGTTAGGATAACAGAATGCTATAACTTGATATATTTAAGGCTGAAGATATGGTGGTGTCTGTTTCCGGAAGATTTACTCATAATGAGAGACAACACCTTCGGAATTTGAAACTCAAATTTTTCTGCATAAATCTAGTATTTTACATTTGTTGGCTTCCAAATATAATCAACGCCTTCCTTCTTTGGACACTTTGGGATGATCTTCCCAAAAGTTTTGTCCTTTTTGATTGGTATTTGATGGTAAGTTTCAACCCATTACTTCTTCCCCAAATGATTTGTACTCAAGTATTTTTCTCATCAACATAATTGTTTTGTTCTATTTGAATCCAAAAGGCAATTGTGAACCCTTTGCAAGCTTTAATGAATGCGTTGGTCTACCGTAAATGGGGCGATACGAAAACGTACGTGGTATTTCCATGGACAAAGCACTATCTTCAGAAAAACAAAGGCTTAAATGATCTGGGAGAAACTAACTACATTCTCGAATCCGACAGTCCTTCTCCAAACGGGATAGACAGTAATGGGAACGGTTTTGATGAAAGCATTAAATCTCTAACACTTCCAGGGTATGGAACTTTATAAATTGACACGACGATATTATGCAATACCGGTATTAACAATATAAATTGTAGAAGTTACAACAGATTCTGCTCACTTGACTGCGATCCTTGTGATACAGGGTAATAAATGCTTATCCAATACAAGGCTAAGTATCTAGAATAGTATTCAACTTAAAGATTTGATATATACAACTTATTCTCTAATATTTTACTCTTCTATCATTAGTTTTTTATACACGATTACACAACAAAAGTTGAGTAATTTTGTTTCTAAATATATACTCACTCATTTGTATTATTGAAATGTTTAAGCTAAGAACCAACTTGAAACCCACAGGAAAAAATTGAGATTGAATGTTGAACAAGTACAGGGTATTTTCGGCTTCCTAAAATAATCGCATATAATGCTGCTGCCATGTGTTCTTTACTTATTCAGGCTGAAATAAGAGGTACATAGATCATTAATAGGCTTAAGCAATTAACAGTCAATATAAGTATGATTATTATTCTTACTAGTAGATAAGTCGTAAAATTTGGCACATCGCCTTAGACTAAGTACGAATGTTTACAGGGTACCCTAAGGAAACGGGAACAGATTTGATTATGAGACTCTTTTTTTGTTGTTTATAAACATGTAGTGTTCCGCATGAGAACTTGAATAAAAGATGATTATTGAAATTTGGTACTTGTTCCTGACCAATTAATTTACCACTTGATTATATGGTAACGTAAGGGAGCTTGATCAATTCAAATAATGAGTTACTTTAACAACCATTCATTGAAGGATAATTACTTGATGACTTGGAAATGAAATGATTTGCTCATAAAGCTCGAATATTGCTTAATACATACGGGTAGCTCAGTTCAACAACTCGCATATTATAATCAATTGTTGTTGATCAACTAATTACATAGTTTGTATCTTACATAGGAACGTCGAGTCCGAAAAAGAAATGAAAACATTGCTTCACTTGCTTTTTCTTCAGATGTGTTACTAAATGGCGTGGCTACATCACCAATTTTCACGGACTAGATACCAAAGGAAACACATATAGCCTGAATGAAACATTTGAAATCACGGTTAGCAAATCCATCCCTATGTTCTCCTGCTTGATCACAAACCACCCAGCCACCTCATTCATAACTTTAAAGTGCATTGAATACGTAATGATAAGGGGCAAAAGAAATGAATAATAATGTTTTTAAAAAATGTTTTGAATTTTTTTGCAACCAATTTATGTGATGAGATAAGATGAAAGAAGAAGTAGCCGATAAAACACAACCTAACCAACCAACTTACTTCATAAGTGCATACGTAATAATCTATATTACTTGTTAATTACCTCAAAATCATAAGATGCATTTTTTGTTCTACATAATTTTGAAGCCATACACGCATATATATTTTATAGGTTGTTATGCACTGAAAAGATGAGGAGTCAACAAAAACAATGATGAGTGAGTTGAATTTTAAATGGAAAGGGGAGCTTAACCATCATACGAAAAACATTTGAAAGCGCCTCTTACTTTAAGCAACGTTTGTAGGTTTTCAAAATAAAAGTTCATAGTATACTTATTCTAACCAAATCATCATCATCATCATCACCATCTCCAAGTTCAAGACTAGCACAATGTCTGTCAGTAAACCTTCAGTTTTGTTTCATTGTAATGTCTCGCCTATTCTGCACTCTTTCAATGTGGGTAAGCGATTAGTTGATGATATATGAATATACCTCTTAGTTTTGCAACTGTTGGTTTCTAAAGGAGCAGAAGTGTGCATCACTACTTACTTTTAGATAGGTATATTTACTAAAAACAGAATTTTTACCAGTTAAAAACCCTGCAAACGCACCAAGTCAAGTCTTTTTTTGTGGTTTTTGTGCAAATTTGCAACTGAGCAAGCATGAGAATTTCAGACATCACACACAAATACCTCATTGCCTGTTGCATGTACAAAGCTTAACATAGTGATATTTTTATGTATACAGAAATAGCTACAGTAGTACATCAATGCAAGAGAAACTTCTCAAGAGAATCCTTTGTTGCATGAAACATCTCTTCACTCTCTGAAGTTTTATAACAAAACTGCAAGTCTTCCTACCATTCTTATTCATTTCCCCTTTGGCACTCGTCCCGTGTGTGTGTGTGTGGGCACTGGCCATTTCAAAATAGTATCATGAGTGTTATCTCCCCCAAAGGGTTGTTTTTATCAGCTATTAAACTTTTTGGGTAAAGAGTGACAAAACTTCCCCAACAACAGCAAGTGCGTTCATTTTCCTCCTATAAATATATTAGTGTTTTGTTTGTTGTGACTAGTTAACTTTTTTTCACTTTACCTATTCACCTCATTTACATTCGGCAATGAGGATGTGATTGAATATCTTTTTGGTTCATTCACTGAACCAACCCAATAAGTAATGATAGTTAAGAATAATCGTGTCCAAACATTAAATGGAAAGGGATTGGATTGGATTAAATATAAAAGAAATTGTGCCTGCTTCTCTTTACTCGGTAGCCTCGAAGAGTGCTCCGTATCAATTTTATTTAATTTTACAGCAGCCACTCTGAATTAGTGCTGTTGAGACGAGTGGAGCCGCTAATTTCGGGAAAAGGAAACGATTTTGATTGTCAGGTGGAAAATCAGTCCTTCTTTCAAGGGTACATGCTTGCAACGTTCACCGGTCGATGGTAAGTTACCTTTACAAAAAAAAGATTGGGAGAACTGTTCTTTTCCGTCTCTAAACTAAAGCACTACCTTCTGACTACCATTTACAAACTGTGTGTTTGTCAATTACTTTAATCTCCGTTATTACTCGTGTGGTGCGGTAAATGGTAAACATGGCAGCAAACATTTTTTTTCTTGAAAATGATTTTTATATGCTATTCGTCCAACTCATAATCAACACCGGAAAACATTAAGGGTTTTGTAGCCTCCCCGTGCGTAATGAGAATTTTCATTATCATGGGATTAGAACAAAAGGAATAGAGCACACAAATCTGTTATGGTTTTTTATTTATTATGATTGCTAAAAATGTTGTTATCATCAAACCAGTTTTTCACATTGCATAATACAACGTATGATATTAAATGCATGGAAAACATATTGCATTTTTTTGTCATTTTCCATACTTATCTGTTTCCTTCCGTTCATTCCTCCATCAAAACATAAAAAAAGCGTTATTAGTTATTACATAAATTTTGGCAAAAATCCACTGACCATGGGTTCACTTTGAGTTCATGAGAATATTATGCATTTACGTACCTAAATACTTATATCATGGTTAAATCTAAGTACTAAATGGTATGGAGTTGTGAGTGAGCAGTAAATTACCTAGTTTACAAGCCTTTCTTCACATTCCAAGATGTTTTTTTCATGAGGTGAGGTGAATCAAAATGATATGTTATATGAAATTATTTTTTGGTGAGAACAAAATGGATAGCTTAAGCTTACTTAGCTAAAAATAAATGCCTAACAACAGTGTGTTACACACTCTAGCTTAAACGTTTGAAGGTGACATTTGGCTTAAATCACTATATTAAACATCCTGTCACTTCCTGTGCGTTCTCATGATAGAAAAAGGAAATTTTTCTGATATGACAACCGCTAGTTTTTTATAGAATAAATCCCATGGGAAAACGAAAACCTCCAGTCTCCTTAAAGATAAAATCTGATTTATACCACATCGTATATCTAATATATCACCATGTCATCAACAAAAACGTTAGGCAGATAACGATTACATATACTGTATAAGCATACACATTATATGATATGCATAGGTATACGCACAAAAAAGTCAACTGACATAACTATCGATTGAAAAGTAGAATTTATGTAAAATAGGCTGTTATGATTGGATTTATGATCAAAACGAAGGCAAAATTTCAACCAAAGCATTTATTTTCTTTGCAAAAAAACTTCTTGCTGGCAACAGTTTGACGGTCCATGAATTTTTTACATAAAAAGCAATGGTATATAAAAGCATCCAAAATTTTATTGCGGAATCCAAAGTAATCAGATAAAAAAGGAGTGAACATGTTAAATTATGGTTTCATTGTTAAGAATTTCAATGATAAGAAAAAAGTATTGATTTTTTAAAATGATTAAGGCATCGAATCGAATCCCCCCATTAAAGTACGACCAACTTTATCAGCAAAGAATGCACTCAATTTTCTATCGATTTCATTCTCACTTCTAACCATATCTTTCTCTTTTTCAGTATAATCCTTCGTAATCAATTGTCTCGTCCTTAGGCAACTGACATTACCATGCCGTGTCACAATCTCAAGAAGGGGGTTATTGTAGTAAAAGAGTAGATAGAGATTATATTCACTGATTTTGTATTAAGTATATTATAAACACTTTTTAATTCCAATTTTAATATACAAATCAAAATCAACAATGCACTTCATTAATGGTATAATGAAAATTGAAGGACGAAACATGAATAACTACGCTGCGCTTAGTTACTAGCTCAGTTTAGGTTAAGCTCACTCACTATCACAATCAGTGTGAGCAGCACGACAGATAAAAAAACACACTTTTTTGTGTCACATTCATTTTTTCTACTAGAGACCACAAGCTGAATATTATAGCATAGGGATTAGCTGGGTAAGTTAGTCAACCACAATTTCGCTACAACCACACAGCTCAGCCATCTTTAACTGTTGAGCACATGAGCAGGATAATGTGTGTGTGTGTGCGTTTTCAACAAAGTTAATCAAAAACTGGCTTTACCTCGACATCTCAAACTCTCAGCCTTCAGATTTTTTTCATTCACACGAGCATGAGACTCGCTTCAACTTCGAGACAGTTGAAACTATTCCGTTTCCAATTCATTCAGATGTGATGTGATTGTGATGTGATGCAATCAATTAAATAAAAGGTGTTATTGTGCAGATTAGAGATAGGCAGAAAAAGCGAAAGCATAATTTATACCTACGTACATTTTGACAACTGCAATTAATATTCATATTTTATTTTGTCACAAAGGAAGGGAATGTAATTCACCGACATAAACAACTTGAACAACTATACATTTTTAATCTCAATCCTCTCTCTTCATCCAGTTATGCACCTATTTATTGTATGCCACATCCTTCAGTCACGTTGCTGTTGGTTGTGGCAATCGAGCTTACGGTTTTCAATTAAAAAGTAAAATTGACATTCGAAAGTATTAGGCTGATTTATTACCACCTCCTACAGCCAAGTCTTTTTATTTCAAAGCCAAACACAAAGCCAAAAGAAAAAAAACCTTATTTGCCAAATTTTTAACCTTACACTTGATTAATTGTATTGGTATATATCAACCAAACTTTTCAAAGTACTTA
Source organism: Orchesella flavescens (assembly GCA_964034955.1). Classification (NCBI taxonomy): domain Eukaryota; kingdom Metazoa; phylum Arthropoda; class Collembola; order Entomobryomorpha; family Orchesellidae; genus Orchesella; species Orchesella flavescens. Next base: position 20,369,225 of record OZ035953.1, read on the forward strand.
AGTACCTTGATTCAATTTTGGCAAATGAGAGGTGAAAGAAAAAAAGCGCTTGTTTTTTATTATTTATTGAGATCATTCAGAAGTCTGCATTACTGATCCATATTTTGAACCCATGCCATGTGGCAAACATTTTCAACATCATCTTTCATGGTTTCAACATGCATTAATTTGTGTTACAAATTCGTTATCTCATTTTTACACCGATTAATAAAACGCATCAGGAGCATCATCATCAGGCAAAAGCGCAATTGTGTGCCAAGCCAATCACCTCAAATAAATTCAAAGTTAGAATCTGCACTGCACTCCACAAAGTACTCACCGACAGGAATCAGTGAGTCGAGCAAAATAATTTTCCTCATTGTTTCTGTAATATACTCAACTGAGCCTATAAAATTCATATAGTATTATATATTTTTTACATCATCATACCTACCACCTACTTACCAATACTCGCTGACGATGAGTTTTATGACTTTTGAGATAATAATTAACACACACATACAACATAATTAAACAAGGTGTACTACACTCAACATGTTCTTGCTCCAGATTACCTTGAACTACAAATCTTCTTCTCTACTCAATGAAAGTAGGTAAAAACACAGTGAGGAGAAATGAGGATCATCATGAATCATGTTGATCTTCACTTAATATATTAAATCTCATTTTCACGCCTATTTAATGTGGCGCATAGTTAGTAGTAGTAGTAGTAGCACAGGCCTGGTTTTTCAATAATGAATGGCATTGCGAAGATATACCTACTTTATAAGCAAGCTGATTGTGAGCCTGTGTTAGGTTATTCCTCCTTAAAGTAAAAGCATCGATGGTAACAATAACAAACAATCGTAAAAACAATGTTCCTTCTCGTTTCAGTATTGCTAAAGATGTTGAGTTGATATATGTATATTTATAGAATGTTGAGAGCTCTCCTTCCCCATCAAATCAAGGTATACTCATACTACTGACCGGTTAATCCTTTTCACAGAGAGTAAACCTTAATTAATAGATCAAAAAGTTCAACACTAAAGAGCACGCAGCATGCTAATACTACAACTCAGCAGGAGCTAAACGAAGAAACAAAAAGGAGGAATGATGTGCAAGAGCTCAAAAAAGCAGATTCTCTTTTTGCTTACTTTTTTTTTCTTCAAGACCTTATTCATAATAAAAGTAATATAAGGCATGCATCATCCACATAATACTACTACTGTGTAGCATGCACTGATAACCACATCAGGAGTTCATTTTATTTTCCTTCAAAAACGTGTTGAAAGAGATGATCGTTCAAAATTGTGATAGTTTTGAAAATGCTGAAATTCGCTCGTACACACACGTTGGACTAATAATATATGCATCCCATACATAATATGAAAAAATAAAAATGCTGAGAAAAACATTAAGTTCATTGATTTTTAGTGTCCATTATTTGCGCCTGCTGAAATAGATTTTGCTTTTTGTTTTTGTAATTGGTTTATTGTTTAAACCAGAAAACAATGTGCATAGTTTACGACGATCCGATTTGAGGGAGGAGAGGTAAGGGATGTAATAAGTATTCACGTCCATTTAGACGGTAAGTCAGTCAGGAGGATTGACTGCGGACGTGCATGCATGCTAATTATTTGCACGGAAATAGTGTGTAAATGCTAAAAGGCACAGAAAAACGAAAGATGTTGCGTTGTGTTTGGGTTGTGCGCATGTGATGAGATGATGATGACATGTATTTGATGTATTTTGTAAAGTAGTACACATTCGAATCTGCATAAAGGGAAGAAAAGTATCGAGTCGAAGAGGAAGAAAACAATGGTCACATCAGATCAGCCTCTCTTTTTTTGTTTGTTTGGTTTAATGGTTTCATCTTTTCATTTTTTTCAGAAAGCGAAGCAAATGGATGTGCTTTTTGAATGCAAATCCAATACTATTAGATACCTACTGTAGTAATGAAAACGATAGCAATTTGCATATATCCTTTTCTACACCTGCAGTATTTTTTGTATAAAAGACAATACCAAAGCAACACCATTCCCGTATCGTATTTTAAACACAAAGTGCCGGAAAGGTTTGTTTCATAGGAAAATATCATAAAGTCTAAATTCATGGATTCGCGACAGTTGGATGCATGTTATGATATTTTATGAGGAGCGTGCGGCAGATGTCACAATTTTTGGAAAAATCTAACCCTCATCATATTATTGTACTAGGACACGTATTGAACTGGTTAACCAGTCGCTACAGTAGCAATAAGTCATGAATCATTATTGTTGAAACAAATTTGTACCTACCATCAACTATTGAACGACCTTTGAATCGTTTCGTGGCTATAGCCCAATCTACTTGTAAGGACATTGTTAAATGATACGTTAAAAATTTATTTGCTTTGAAGTTAAATCACTTGAGTTTCAATGGTAGCCATGTTACCTCAATACAATGATCCAATCATTATGTCAGTAAATTAGTTTTGGTAAGTGAAAAAAAACACAGAAAAAAATAGCAACACAGACCTGTCGTTACGATGGTTTAAATTGTGTAGAGAAGAGAGATTTTTTGGTTTAAAAACACACGTCGACAATCGACATGCAAATTTCTGGCTACCTGTCTATTCTCTCTTTGTATCTTCACATGAGCATGATGCCTCCTCAACTATCAGAAATTAAGTTTGTAAAAAGTGCATGTTGACAAAGACGTTTGTTCAGATCTTTTTAAGGTTACTATTTACTCAAATACATGATTAAAAAAATATACTAGGATGGATGGTTTAAATTCAATGTAGATATTTTTTTAAATAAAAAAATTGTAAAAAGAAGAAAATCTTTTTGAAGAGAGAAGTTACGCTGATATTATAACACTGTAGTTTAAACTATGTAAATTTGCATACAAACTCAGTCTTTATATTGGCATACATTTTGAATGTTGAGCGTAACTATTTTTCATGATTAATGGTTGATAGGCGACCACAGAAACCAAACAATAACTTATTCTACAAAAAGGTAGCAACCAGAGATGTATCGAAGAAGTCACCGAACCAGAGTTCGATATAAAATAAAACGTAAGAAGATAAAGACCAAAGCCATTAAATGTACAAATTATCTTTATGAGAGATTGTCTTGTTTGCATTCATTTTATACACACTTTATAAAAAAAATGTGTTAAACTCCTGTGGCTTTACCGGTGTCACACAAACCAAATGCCATTAAATTTACATACAAGGTAAAATAAAATTTAGAAAAACGTTTCAAAGGGATGCGCACCTAAGGTTTCACATGTACTTGTCACTTGATATTTAAGGGTTTCTCCCTTACCACCACCATCATTAACTGCTAACTACACAGCAGTTTCTCACCCGTTACTTGGTGATCATGGTCTTGATAAAAAAAATGTTTAAATTCACACCACCATTTTCACCAATATCGTCGTCAGGAACAAGGTTTTAAGAAAAAAAAGGTTGTAAGCAGGGAATCAATGATTTGCCACAGCAGGATGAAGAGAAGAGAGAGGAATGCAAATATTAAATGAAAAGCAAAGAGAAATGTCATACACCGGCGACAGGAATTATCCATGGTTTTTAAACCCTCCTAACAAACAACTGATCAAATTCGTCCATTAAAAGCAACGGTTGTGTCAAATCAGTCATGTTGCCAAGCTAAGCTAGCTGTATGTGTGGGAGATGAACTTTACTTCAATTTCCCCCATTTTTGTATATAAAAATATATTTTTTTTCACAGTAGAAAATTTGTGACAGTGGTGATTTGACAGTTGCGCTTGGTGTTGGTGTAACAAAGACATGGTTGAACAGTACAACACACAAATCCATGAGACTCTCTAGTAAGAGAGATTAACTGTAATAGAATTTTTATGCTTATTTTTACGAGAGAGAAAAAAAAATTGGTCATCAAAAAATTTATACTCACTCAGCATGAGCGATATGCGTGCATGCAGGGCAGTGGCTTTTGGGATATCCGCATGCAGAGAAAGGAACCATTTTTTTGATCTCTTATGAATCACTCCATTTTAATAAGATTATTATCATCAGATAATTGTGACAATCAGTCCGTGACTCGAATAAATAAATGCTCTCCACTCTATAGACATGTATCTCCCCTGTTTCTCTTGAGCAATGGGTAGATATAGACGCACACATTTTACTCCTTATTCTTCGGGTGTACGCTATGAAATAAAGACTATCACACCACCACTCCATACTGTACACACCACAGCATTGTTGTATCCTCAACTTGACGTATGTAAAGTAAAAAGTGGCTAAAATGCAAGTGTGTTTGTAAAGAGATATATCTCTTGTGATCAAACGTTTTGCACCTAAGTATGCAGTTAAAATCCCCTGTTAAATTTCAAATTTACATTCACTGCTTCCAACTAGTCCTTAACTTTTTCAACCACCCAATGCTAGGATTTCGCCACCAACGTTGCGTTGGTGGGATCCTATTAAACTCAACACTAAAAGCAAATAAAAACTGCGCCATTTGTTTTAACCCCTGTAAAGAAGCTAATATACGACCATAACGTAGTGTTATAAAATATATATCTTTAAAACAAAACAAGTGTATCTCTAGTCTGGTACCACACGCATACTTCAGCTATATATTATCTATTTATAAAATATTATGCACATTATGATCTCTACGGAGAGAGAAAGATGGTTATTAAATTGAAAATAATCTCACTAACACACACAACAAGAGATAATATAAATTATATTTGAAGTTTCAATGGAATGTATTGTTGTTTTTTGCACATACACGTAATTTCCAGTCTATGATATCACGTCTGAAGAGAAACATGAAATTTCAATAGCAATTAATACATCGTGGGTCAACATACCTAATAGTTACAGAGAAATACACTAACTTGTCTGTTTGTTTCTCATGTAAATTATGGTGGTTGGTTCTTTTTAAATATTTTTAAAAATTGGTTGCATATTGCATAACGCCGTTTTTTAAAAAAAATGCATCTGCATATCGTGATTAATAGCAATGGTGCAATTACAATCAGCCATGGTGGAATATGCGCGTGTGGTCATTACCTCGAATCTTGTTGATTAGTCTATTTAAATAAAGAACAAAATAATTTGTTGGTAGGTTACAAAAATAAAAATACGGAATTCAACAATCATACACGGTCAGACAACGCATAAAATTAGTATGCTCAACGTTTCTTATCATATTTCAATCTTGTTTGATTATTTTTGTTGATTATTTGTAGCAACACGGCATAAATAAATAATGTTTTATGGTTAAATGATTTTGCTGGTTTTGAGGGGGTGTTAAGTGCCTCAATAAATAGAGTTTCAGTTTCAAAATTTCTTTTTCAAACATTAGAACTACTCTTTAAACAAGCTAACCGTTTAGAGACATTAATGCAAATATTATTTTTAGTAGATGAACGTAACCAGTAATTTTTATGCATCGGTCTTCTCTCATGCATGCAATTCGCATTAAAATTTGTGTTTGCAAATAAAAAAAATCCTGTAATAAAAAGGGGAAAAGTAACGCACCACAATAAATTTTTGGTCTTTTTCTTTCAATTAATGCTGCCGCAAATCATCAAGCATAAGTTAGGCAGTGAAGGAAATTCAACTAAAAAATACACAATCATAATAGCTTTTCTGCCTCCATTCCCTCCACCATTATAAATATGCTACAAAAAGATTATGACTACCATTTAACCATACACCATGTTGTAGAACTTCCGACATGGTTCATTCATTTAAAAATAAATCTGCCGAAATTGAAATGAGAAAAGCAATGTTTGCAATAACTATAGAGTAAAAATGTGGACCGTATAAAAAGCACCTTCGTTTTTTTACCTTTTCTTTTCACGCTTGAGTGCCGCTCATTCTCGGCATCTGCTGCTCAACATTTCCCATTTAAGGCATGTCATTTCTAATTTGCAATTTTGTTCTTTTTTTATGATTCCGCACAGACACAAAGTGAGAGACGCGGTGACGTGAACATAATCAAAAGTGAGTGGGGTCTGAAAAGAAATCAATTTTCTTCAGACGTCCTGAGCCTTTTCATCAAGTTGGAGTTGTGCAGGACCAAAATAATTTGATTAGTGGGCATACTCATCATAAATAGCGAAAATTACGATGCTCACTTAAAGGGTGCATCGGTGGGGTATAATGCCACGCCCATGAAATTTTGTTTTAAGTATATCCGCATTCGGTAACGAATCTACTTTCAACAGCAACACAGGTTCAAAGTTGCAGTTGAAAAGAAGAATTACTGACTGATGATCAATTCTTTGCTGGGAACACTGAACTTTTTCATCAATTTCTAATCATCATCCAGAAAAAACAGCTATTATAATTATTTTTATCATCGTCACAACCCCCAACATTAAAGTTTCAAGCGGAGGGTTTGTCTGGCTGAGAAAAGTGAGCGTACTTTTTTACGCACGGTTTAGTTTACCTCTGATATAAATGTCAGGAGAAAGCTAAACTAATAAAAAAAGTGACTGCAACAACTTGCAACTTTTTTTCTCTCTCCCTCTCAAATCTCCGTAGTCATCATGACCTCACATATTTATTGTAATCATTGTGATCAAGGCTTAAAATCATTGGCAAGCCGCTTCCAATTTTTCACCTCATCCACCGTCGTGCTCCTCTTGTTCCTCCTTTCCGCATCACCCTCCTCAGTTCAACCTTACAAAGCCGGCCATGTGGAGCCAGTGCCGGGGAGTAGCATACTGCGGAATAGTGGAGCTACCCATTCACAAACAAGTAAAAGTCTTATGTTAATGAAACTCGCACAGTCCCGAGCAACCAAGCCTCTCGTTTATGAGACAAGCAAACCCGGCTACTACGATCAACATTCTTCCCAATCCATTGAAAGCAGAGAGGAGCCGAATCATCATTACGAGCAAGATGCACATTCCGCCTTCGTCAGGTTCCCAACAATCCCTTCCCCCTTCAGTCAGTCAAGTGAGGAGAGGCAACTGAAAGGGAATGGGAAAGGGCACAAGTCTTCAAGAGGCTCATCATCATCCTCATCTCTGCTTGCTCATGAGGAGCCTTCATCCCTGTTCATGTCTGACGATGAGTACTACACGACAGGGAGTGATGCTACCGCGAGTAGTATCGACATTGACAGGTACAGCCAAGAGACTGATCTCTATGAGAAACAGACCGCGACTTCAATAAATAGTTCTGTAGCGCCTGGGACTCCTGTTGTGGCTGATAAGAGAAATGATAGCAGTAGCAATAACACTAATAACATTCCGTTGAGCAAGCCAACCCTTCTACCTGCCAATTACTTGAGCTTAGCATCATTTCGGCCAATTGATGGTACTCTTGAGCGAAGTAGCAGTAGTATTATCAGTAGAATTGCCAATTTTTGGAGGAGCATGAGTAACCAAAATAACAGCATGAGCAGTAGTAGTGCTAACACCAACAGTAGTAGTACTAGTAGTAGTAGCAGTAGCAGTAATAACAATAATAATTACGACCATGCTAATAATATTACCGACGTAAGCAGTAGTGTTGGTGAGGATGGTGGTGGTGACGGTAGTAAAAGTAGTTTGAGAGATGAGGTTTATGTCGATTATGATGAGGAGGGGAGTCTCTACACACAACTCAAAAGCGACAGTAACCTCAGTATTGATGACACTAATCATAATAACCATGAGACTGATCCTGTTTTGCACAAAAACACCAACAGTGGGAGCAGCACGAGTAGTCTTCAACCCAGCAAATTCATTTCTGTTGAGGATAACATCAGCACTGGCAGGAGTTTTAGCGGGGGTGCTGGGAGCAGCAAACAGCAGTATTTAGCGTTGGATGATGGTGACGATGATGACATTGGGGTGGTTGGGAGTGAGCATCAGCCTAGTAGTGTTGCTAGTGGTGGATTGGAAGACACTAGTGAAACGTATTCATCAGCAGGAGACACCGAGTCCTTTCACAATGATCTGTTTCACACAACCGGAACCATTACTGCCATCATTGACAAGGATGATCATCTTCATCAAGATCTCACAGGAAGCGACAGCACGGCGAAGGAACAGCGTGTGAAAACTGATAGCACCACCAGCAGTACTGTCCCAGTGGCGAAAGGGGAAGTGAAGAAGGCAGAGTCTGACAAGATTTGGTCGATCAACAGTCACTTTGGAAGAGATGAGCTGGTTGAGTCCGAGGAAGACCAGGAATATTACGGGATGACTATTGGGGGCTTTTTGAAACGGGAACTTTGGACAATCCCATTGTTCGTTTTGGCTGCGTTGAACATGATGCTTATTATCTTGTTCGAGGTATATGTTCTGTGCAGAGCAAGGGGTCAATCGAGACGTCATTTGTTTTTGGGTCAAATGCTTCTCTTTGGATTGTTTTTGTGCTCCTTCCTTGCACTAATGTTTGCCGTTCATCCTTCCATTATTGGGTGCTTCGTGGGAAGACTTGGAGTGGGCATCACGTACAGTCTCATCTTTTCCGTTTTGATGGTGAAATGTGTGTTTCTCCTCAGTTTGGATACCGGAGTTTATTTACCTACCTCATATCAAGGGATCTTACTTTTCTTCAGCGTTGCAGTTCAAGTTGCCATTGACACTCAATGGGTGATCATTTATCCACCGTTCCTTCAGGTAAAAAAATATTTTTAAATTACGAAACTCTGATTTCTAGATTTCATGCTGAAATTTATCCTCTTTTTTTATGTGCCATCCCGTCTTATCTACATATTATATAGCCGCATAATATGAGCAATTTTATGAAAGCACGAATGAGTAAAATGAGTTTTTATAAAGAGATTCTCTCTTTTTTTTTGTTTTCACACCCTTTCACTTTTTCTCCTTTTGCACAAACTTATTTACGCCTTCTACCACCAAGACAAACTTTTTCCTTTGTTCGCTAGTTTACATTGCAACCAAAAAATAATAATATCTTGTGTCTCGACTATTTAAACACTGCATTCATCCAACTTGTCATAACACAGTAACAAATGTATACAATAGTATAATGAAGATGACAATGACAACTGACTGTTACAGTCATCAAGTCGTGATGAGTTTGTGCAGCCAAAGGGATGAGAGATGAACAAATACGCATGTGTGGAATGGAATCTGTTTAGAAAAGTAGTCTCAGAATTTTTATTTTAACGTGTGGATGCGTTGCGTAGCCTTCTAAAACGGAATTGCATGTTGTGTATCAAACACCAAACGTTTTACCATGCTATCAAATATCAAATGTGCTGCCGTGTTCGTGTTTTACTGTCAGATTTAACTAGAGGGTCCTATCATTCAAAAAATAAAAGATTTTAGAAATGTCTCACAAAACTAGCTTCCTCTTTTTTCAGTGAAGAAAAAAATAAAGATTTAGTATAACTAAAAATTAGGAACAATTTGCTAACCGTTTTTTCCTGCTGTTTTTTCACAAAGAGAAATTCTAGTTTATTTAATAAACGGTGTAGTAATCACAATAACTAGTGATATGAATATGGTAGATCATTGCAGGAGATCTGTGTTTTTTTGCTTCGAAAGCGCTGGCCGTATACTATATATGAGAAGAGACAAAAAAAATTAGATAAGTTGGGAGAAACATTGACAACATAATATATGTATGTATGTATAAGTATTCCTTATTATGTCAGTAGGAGACAAAAAGCAGGGAGATTTTATCTTGTAAATTAGTGTGGTTGTAGCCCCGTTATTGTCACTGAGGCTGAAATGATGCGGATGTGTTATTGTGTTGACTATATGCAAATTTGAAAAAGGTATGCATGAAAATGAATGTTTAGCTAAGCAAAAACATTGTCTTTGTTTTAAAGGCTAGAACAAGTGCTTAATCCTGGTATATGAAGCATTGCCAAGTAGTTTCAATTTGCCCCGTATCTAAAATTTATTAGTAATTTGTTAACGCGACATTTAGGATGTGATCACGACTTGAAATAATCACGACCTTCAACCTCCCCTTCCTTTTTAGGTTACTAATGTTATGCAAAAAGTCCAGTTATGTGTGTGATACATGTACAATGCCTTGATCTTTAAACAATCGTTAAACCCAATTGTAGACAGTGGAGTCTGGTCGCTCAATTCTCCTCCAATGCGGAACCTCATTTGTGCAGCTGTTATACTCTTTATCATACGTCGGCTTCCTTGTGATCATGGTTGGATTCCTTGCAGGGAGAGCAGCGTACAAAGGGGTAGTGGAAAATTATAGGGAGTCTGTATACATCTTAATCACCGCAGTTGTGACGGTTCCTGTTGCACTCAGCTGGACTGTGGCAGGGTGGATGTTACAGGTGAGCTCATTTTGCACTATAATAACCTATTATTACATGACTTCAACTTCACTTCAGACATAATAATTGAGCACCTACTTGTCTTTAGGTTATGGTTATGTTATGCCATACAATCTTTAATGTATTAAACGCTGTACTTAACATCGTAAATGTATAATTGTTCTTATAGGGGAGACACCAAGATGCTTGTGTATCCTTCGGTTTAGTGGCCCACAGTTTGACCACCTTTCTCATCATGTTTATGCCAAAGGTTTTTTCTAATAACATAATTGAACCCCATTTAACCCACTTGACAGTGTTTAAAACATTTCTGATTCTGCTCTGTTGTACAGGGAAGACAATTGGCTTCATTGGATAAAGAAGGAGTTTGCTTTGAAGATCAAGAGGATCAATGTTCTGGCTACTCACCCTCCTTCTTCCATTTCAAACCATCAACCAAAAATTACAAAACAGCTTTGTGGGGCGGTAAGTGAATCCAGGTCAGCAATTCAATTTTTGCTGATGATTTAACCATTTTGCTTTAACTTCAGCATTGAACTTTCTACAATATTTGTTTTGAATTCGTCCAATTCTTGCACAGACGGAAATCTATACACAACCCTGGAGCCAACAGTTTCAACAATCAACCCTAACGTATTTTTTCACAGGAATGACTTCCACTCGGGAATGATTTATTAATGGAAAAATGGAGTCCACAAAACGCAAAATTATTTACAAATGCTAAAATCCACTCATGGGTTATATAATGAATGGACTACTTCTCAAAAAAAGGGGGATTATGGTATGGCACACAGTCACGACACGACGATCACAGCACACGATACGATACAACAACATGATGATAATGATGTTGGCTAAACGGCAACTTCAAATAAAATGGTTTGTCGGGTATATACTTTAATGTATGCAATTGAAGGACAATGTAATAATATGTATTTAAAAAAATAAAGCCGAAGAAAGAAAAAAAATATATGCGCAAGACGCGCGATTAGCTTGATTACGTAAAGATTTGAAGGAATGCCTTTATTGTATTCATGAATTATGACGGTAATAAATATAACCTCTCGTTAGAAGTTCACTCAACAAAAACCGTTTTTCTTTGTTTTACATATGATTTTTTTTGTTCATCAATAATATATAATACGTTTAACTCATATATGTACTTTATCATTAGAGTTTTTAGACCTTTTTTGCTTAGGGGGATGATAATGCACGATAAAAATGCTTCATCATCACCACCCAAAAAATGATTATCATAAAGTTGGCATGTGGAGTTGGAACTGCGATTGCGAGCCTATGATTAAAATATAACACGCACTTGGTTTCTTTTAAAATGACCTAAATTCCTAAATACATTTATTGTTGACTGGAGATTATTATTATTAGAAAGGGTGCTATGACGTAATTATATAACAGAGGCTGGTGCTGAGGGAATACTATATATAAACATCTATGTGTCTAGTCTGGTGAATGAGGTGGTTCGGTGCTAAAATACGGAGCGGAATCATGGGCTAAAAGGGTATGACAAAATCCACAAACGTTGTAATCTCTATTTCCACGTCTGATTGTTCGACTAATACAATCAGTGCAACAAATACGGCCGCAATGTTTGCAGTGATGCTAAAAAAATTATAATGTAAGAGTAGATTAGTAATGTGCACATAATTTGGAGATTTAACATATTCTTTAGGGATACTTGGTAACACATACCTTTTCTCTAATATCATGCAAGCCCTTTTTACATGTCTTGCATTGGCTGATATCATCAGGATGTTGCCACCGAACTTCAGTTTCAGGACGTCGGAGAGCTTCTAGCTCCATTTGAAGAGATTTATTTAAAGATATCAAGTCCTTTTGCAGTTCTTCACTGTTATTCAATTCTCTACGGAGTGTACCTATCTTGGATTGCAGCTCGTGATTATCTCTACTTAAGGACTCATTTCGGACCTCCTAATCGTGTCAATATAATATATGTCATTTTTATCGTATCTCCATTTAAACACCCGTGAATTTTTTAAAAAAAATATTAATCCACAAATTGATGTACCTTTTCTTTAACGTGTTCTTCACTTTGTTTTTTGGATTGGTATATTTTGCTGCTTTGGGCTTCCGAAGCCATCAGCTTAGTTTTGACTTCACTAATTGTCTTCTCCAATCGACGCCTTTCCTCCTCATAGCCATCGCACCTGTGTCTCGCTTCTGTTAGCAAATCTCTGTTAAACAAAAATAAGAAATTGTACTCTAAAATCCACACACCTAAGTTAAACTAAAACGCACTTACCACCACAGTATAATAAAATATTAAAACGGGGAAAAATGTTATTACCGTAAACTGCTTATTTCGGAATTTAGACCCTCCTCTATCGTCGTCTTTTCCTCTTCAATCATTTTCATCTGGTCTTTCAAAAATTGGAGTTCCCCTTCCACAGTCTCTTTTCCTATTTGGACACTAATTAAATCTTCCCGGAGCTTCAGCACTAGTTCTTGAAGTTCCTGTGAATGGTTTAAATCATTATTAAATTTCCTGTACTTACAATAAAAGTGTTAAAGTATGTAATGCTAACCATAACATCATTAGGAAGTGAGATCGGTTCATTTTGCATAGCCACTGAATGTTTCACATGCTTTCCTTTCAGGTTATCATTTTCCAGTTCCAAACTGTCAAAGCAAGTAAGTAAGAATTGGAATGAAACACAGTTTTTAGTCAGATGTATAAACATAAATATGTAAAATGTTACCTCTCAATTTTGTTTTGAATTGAGTCTCGCTCATATTGTAATCTTTTCAGTCGACTTTCCATATTGTCCATTGCTTGCTGGGATGTTGTATTCACTTCATGAAGCAACAGTTCATATGTTCCCATTTGGGCTTCTAAAGCATTTAGTTGGGCCTAAGAGACGCAAACATAGTATTATTAGACTAAATCCATCAAAATAAGTATTCCTACAAGGATATTGTTTGTTTTGAAAGTACCTGAAGACTCTGTGCTTTTGTGTTGCTTTCTTCTTCTATGTCTTTTCGGAACTGGGATGATTTATGGAGTTCATCTTTCAACCTATCAATTTGAGACTGGCGACTATCACACTCTTTACATGGGGGTGGTGGAACTGGATTTCCAGCAGCACCCTGAGTAAATTAAAAACCTACCATTATTACCCCTATATATAATGTTAGCGATAACAAAGTAAATGACTCACATCGAATGTTGATTCATCACAACTGCTAACCGCTTGTAGTTCAGCAAGCTTCTTGACAGTTTCCTCAGTTAACGGCTCTTTTATTTGACTTATTAACTCCTGTAGTCTAGCAAGTTTCGCTTGAATATTTTCATGTGGCATTTTGGTAATGATTTCGTAACGCTTGCAATTTTCGTCGTGTCGTTTCTTTTCCTGATCCAATCTGCATTTAATCCAAAAAGTTTTTTTTGCCCTGCTCAAGTAATTAGAGAAATAAAGTCATAGTATATCAAATAATACACACTTTTCTTTCAGGTCCCGAAGTTCCAGTTTTGCTTTATCTAGTTCATCTTGTAGCAAAGTTTTTTGGGCATTGGCAAATGCTACATACATTTCCAAATCAGCACGAGAAGACTTTTCCGCCTCTAAACCATTCTGTGCAGTTCTTAGCTAAAAGAAAATATTTAAAAAATTAGTGTAAATATAAGTTTATGATACTGGACGCACAAATATTTTAGCTAATAAATTACAGCAAATCATACTTTTTTGGTGTTCAATACCTTGTCGTCCAATTGCGTCAAAACATCTTGGACGTCTTTTCCTTGGAGGAATAGCGTTAGCGCATCATTACCTTTGACTAGTGAAGCTTGAGCACTTTGCAAAGCAGCCAATTGTTCATCCGAATTTCGAACTTTCTCTTTTAAAGCAACTAATTCTTCTTCTAATTGCACTACAAGGGATCGCAACATTTCGGCATCTTCCTGAGCCTATATTTAAAACGAAAATGATAGAGTATATATTTTTATGTACAAACAGGTAACAGGTACAAACCGTTTTATTGAAAGTGGAGTAGTAAACTTACGTATTTGGAAGTGCTCATAGGTTTGCCTTTAGTAGCATCGTCAATTTCATGGAGACTGTCGTTGCTCGCCGTCATTGTGGAGTTGATTTTACGGGCTAAACTCTTTTTAAAATGTTGACCTACTGTGGAGAAAACAGCACCCGGGCCATCAAATCCAGATGAGGGTGACAAGGTCTCCCGAACCTCATTAATATTAGCCTCTAATTTGCTATTAACATGTTTTAGCCTTTGGATTTCATTATCGTACTTGGTAGTTATTTCTTTGATAGACTCTGTGAACGAAAAAATCCGAGCATACATGCTTAGCGTGAAGTAATATGCAGTGTAATAAAAAATGATGTTTGCAAGCCCCAAAACTTTTCATGAAACCACTAACCACATCCGATTTTCTCGCTACGCATTCAAGCTTGGAAATTCCATCTACACATTAGTTTTCACAATGTAATATATGGCCCAAATAAATAAATACTAACCTTCGTACTTCCTCCTCTGCATTATCAAATCACTTTGATAGCGCTGTCGCTCTATTTCAATGTCATTTTTCTGCAACTCCGCAATGGTGACTTGGCTCTTTGTTTCATTTAATTCGTCCTCCAGCCGCTTGACATCAGCCTCTAATTTGCTTTTGGAATCCCTCTCTTTCGTCAATTCATCTGGAGTAAAAAAAGAATCATTAGTTTTAGAACAATTAATTTATTCGTGTAAAGATAAGCCAGATGTATGTGACAGTAGTTTCTACATTTATTTCACATAGTCAACAAAATTCATTGGTATTTTGTCCATATGAAAATTAGTAAATTTAAATAAAGTTCCTTTAAAATATATCAAATGTCATGCATGAGCTATATTAACTTGAATGTTCGAATTGATTTTTTTTCTTTTGCTAAGACTAAGGTAAAAATGAATTCAATTTAGATAGGTTGGTTCATCAGTAGTAAAATCTGTCTGCCCTTCAGAATTAGGGCTTTCGTAGTGCTTGAGCAATCAATTGACAAAAGAAACTAGTAAAAAATATTTAATGAATACGTCGGCGTTACCTTCTTTCTGCATAAATAGTTCTTTGAATCTTGCTCTTTTAGATCCAAAATCTGCATCCAATTCAACTAGTTTAGTTTGCAAGGTTAGGATCTGATCTTGAAGTGCGAGTTCACTATTTTTACCCACTGGAAAATTATCGAACAATTTTATTTCACAATTACTTATACCACTAGTTTTGAATTTTGAAAAAGTCTTTCATCATTATTATTACACCTTTAAGTAATTCACATACCGAGATTATCTACAGAGGGCGATGGCGAGGTCACACCGCTACCTCCAACAATATCCTCAGCTGCGTCAGTGAATTCATCAGCACTACTGTCTTTAGTCTCATCTTTGGCGTCCATACCTTGTGACGATTCTTCGGTAGACATTGTCACAAAAATTAGGGTGACTTGTGTTACCTCCCAATATTATAAATATGAACTCTCAAGTCACCAAAAGCTAACTGTAAATCACCATCAATCAAGACTAACATAAGATTGATCAATGTCTACATAGATCACGATGCTGATAAGGGAAAGGTAATAACGTTGTGAGCAAATTGTTTCATGTTAAAACTAATTGGTAAATAGGTATCAGATTCAATTCATGGTAAGATTGTGTTCTACGCCAGTAATAAAAAAGTGAGATCTTTTTCTTTCGTCACAACCACATGTTATGACGATATTGCACAAACTACCGAGCTGACAATTGTTTTTAAAATATATTTAGCTGATTTTCAGTTATGATTAAATACAAAAGCAAATTATAAGAATAACACAACAATATATATGAAAAGTAAGTATTTAAATTGTAGATAAAAAAATTGATTGCTCTCAACTGCGTAGGGGATAGTTTGAGCACAATAAAATAATAATAATAATAAGCTTTTTTTAAAAGCTGTGTCAAATATTTAGTATCCTTTTATAAAGTTTAAAAAATCGCATTTGTGTGATTTAACTTGACCCCTACACAAAAGAGTTGATAATGAAGTTTTTGCATGTGTTTTAATCATAAAGGGATTTATGATTTGTGTGAGTAAACACCTACATATTTTATATTTGTGATAGATATCATATCACAGATGAGTAATCTTATGATGAAAAATATACTTCAAAATATGCTGCATTTTCAGCTGCTATCCGCTGTCAAGAACGTCACGTTGAACTTGAGGCTCCACTTTTTGACTTTCTCTATTCTTAACCTTCTCACTATATGCTGTGTAAGCTTCTGTCTTATGCATTAGGTTAGGTTGTGAAGGTTAGCCATATGTGGCGTGGTGGTGGTAGATGGTTTTTTTCATTTTTCTTTCATTCTTAATGTGCTGCATTGTCTTTGTTTCCTGTCAAAACGTAGTTGTTTAAACTGACTCATGGTCTTGTTGAATAATCTTCCAGAATATGCATTTAAGAGAGACTCCAAAATAAACGTTTGCTTGCTTTTTATTTAGTATTTACAAGTAGCATTTTATTGGTCTCTTGACAAATAAGATTCACATTGTTTCACGTAGCCCCACTAAGCAGTTTTCCGAAAAATACTCGGAATATGTTTACCTGTTATCATCCTTAAGTTTAACATCAATAACAATCATTAAAAAAAGACGATATTTTCGCTAAATGTACAACGATTCTACTATTTTTTGCTTAAATTTATCAGCAATAACTTCTAAACACACTTTTCAGCTTCATCAACGTATTTCACAATAATTTTTCGTAGCTTCACAACGTCTTTAATAGAGATGAGGATCTTGGCAAGCTTTTTAATGTAAAAACAAATGTTGAATGTAAGAAGAAAAGGAATGCAATATTCATTCCGACATAATGCGATTGTAGATTTTATGGAAAATTTTGAGACTCTGAGTAAAATTGCTTTTAGCTATTAAATTTTTATTACATCCTTACCCAATTACTAATGTGACCTCTAAATCCAATCATGACACAACTACAAGCAAGTCCATCCGGCATTCTATGCAAAACTAAATCTAAAGAGTCAAAGATAACATGCAATATGAGCCACATAATTTGCTCAAACTGATAGGATTATTGATTCTTAGAACATAAAAGGAAGTGTATGTATTTACGTCATGCAAATGTCTAGAGTTTTATCTCACTAGATTATCCAGCGAGACGAATTTTATGCATGTACTTATTTTCAGAGATTTTGTTAAGTAAATCCTGGTGATAAAATGCAATACAGTCTCAAGTGGCGTGGCTTATTAACTGCAGTTAGTAATAGTTCATTTATGATCCGTTCGCATTAAAATAATTGAATTTTCATCCGATCAATCTTACTTAAAAGCTCACAAGCCTTTGCAATTAGTGGTTTAGTAAATGTATGATAATAAATAGTGATCGCACTCAACTCACCGTGGTGCCATGCAGAAATGCAACTAGCAACAGCCACCGTAGAGCAAAACACTTTTAGCTCATCGCATCTTTGTCATATATCATCTCATATCATATCATATATCGTATCACTACTTACTTTGCATAACTATACATATATACATATATACATCCGTAAAAGCCACTTCGCATTACATTTTAGCAAAGTTGCTGCAGCATAAAATAAACTGGTGAAAAATCGGCCACCGCCCATTTTGAAGCAGCTCTTACCTCTCCGCACGTATTGTCCTCAACAAATAAGGTCATCTAGAATCTTAAGAGACTTATTATAAGAAAAAGCCTCAGCATCAGACTACTTTGGCAAAATGCAATATTCTCTTTTAAAAACAGAGCTGGCATGCATGGTTCTTTAGCTATAATGGGGAAGGAACGTCAATATAATATTATTGCCAAAGCCAATCTAATGTGAAAATATGGACCTGTTAATAACAATATCATGGACGAATGTATAGCTTACACATCCACTGCACATTATATTCATTCGATCTCGAAAATATAAAACGATATATATATTTTAGGTACTTGACATAATGACAGTGAAGCAAATATATGTCGGCCCAGTTCAGTACCCTAAGGCAACCGTGAGGTACGTTCACCCAAAAAATTGAACAGAACAGTTTTCATGATGAGATGATGCCAATGTCGATATTCTACTTCTATATTTATATTATATATTGTTATTCGGAGCTGAAAAAAAGGAGACATTGATACACAACACTGAGCTTGTTCTCTACCAGATTATTTGGGGTACTTGAACCTTGAATTATCACAGTTATTTTTATTATCACTAGGACTTTTTACGAGGTACATTGCCATAGCCTTATTTTTATATAAGAGTTGTACTTGTGTCACCTTCTTAATTTGTCTGGTTGTTGGAAGTACAAGACATTTGCTTTTGGTTTACAGACTTGTTCTGTAATGATCCCTTCGCATCGAAAACAGACCATGCTTTGAACAATTTTAAATCCCTTAGTAGTCTATTACAGCCTCAGCTTAAAAATTTTAAGGGAAATTCCCTTCTTAACAACAGCCATATCGTTTTTAAGATTGTGGTCGCATGGAATTGAAGGTAAATACTAGAATGAAAAAGGTTCAGAGAACACCAGACTCACAAGTTGAAAGCTCACCTTCATTCTAGTCTACTATGTAAATCTGGTGAATGGCCATAAAATATAGAACGTACCCTTCCGCCTGTCACTGAACTTTGGGAGAAGAATAGAAGATGAAGGTTTCTTATTCATAAAACTTCCAAAAAAACGTTCAATAGTTGTTTGCTATAAAGCTCCTGCAATTGTTGAATAGAATTTCAGAAAATTTCTTTAGAAACCGAATTGTGAATGGAGAAAACAACCTTGAAGAATTAAAAGAATTGTGTAACAAAACGAAAATTTCAGCTCCAGAAAACTTACATTGAATAATACTTGCCCGTGGGGGTACTTCATGTAGGACACGTTGTGCAAGTACGCACAGGTCAAACAAACATTATATAATAGCTAGCCGCTTGCAGCGTGGAGATTTAATTTTTTTTTATTCTTTTCATGGAGCAATATTAAAAGCATTATATCATCTATTGAATTCTTTTCATCGTGAAGCTATTTTATGTAGCTTCAATTCAACCTTCCAGAAAGTGACATTTTACTGCATCCACAGATCCAGACCTGAATGATTTACTCACTAGTAAGCATGTTTTTAGAACCGGATTTAAAATATCGGCAAGCGTTCATGCACAGGTTTTCTATGTTCTTCATACGTAGGTAGGAGGGAGTGCTGACAAATCGATGCAATATTTTTATTTGCAATGTCTGATTACTTGATTTGTTTTATTAACAGCGAAGAATACTATTATATACTAGAGCAGTTCAGTTTATTCCGTCTTGAAGAGAAAAAAATCCCCGCGACCCATTTGAGCAACTTTGTTTATAATTTGATGATCTTGTCTTTCCATTATTTTCATGTCATGCATGCATATTGTGGTTCACCTTGCTTTGACTCAAGAGCAACTGAAAGATTTTCCACTTGCAAACAGTTCATCTTGTTTTTTTTTTATTCGGTGTGTGTTTGTATCCGCCCATCCACCTGAGTGTATTTAGGTATCCCAACATTTTTTGGCAACAGCCTAAGACTAACCAGCCGGATTGGATTGAAATTGAATTGCATATACATACATTTTTTTCTCTCAACAAGTTGTTTTACGTTGTGTTGCATCAAAACTTTTCACGAGAGAGGAAAGCATTTTTTCTCAAGTTATGCGAAGACAAGGCTTTTCCCTTCAAAATCACGTATTTATAGATACGCTTTGCTTAATGTGCCACTGGTTGATGATATTCATGTTTGCAAAAGAGTAAGTAAGACGATGCTACTATACTCCTTTTTTCAAAAATTCATCCAACCAAATTACGGACTGACCAGACCAAACCAGCATGCAATCCCTATACTATCAAATAAGCAAAAGCAAAGGATGAGCGGACGAATGATAATGCTAATGCCAGAGTTCCATCCCAATTCTAGGGAAATATATAATCTACTGTTACAATCTTCTTGCATGAATCTCTCCTCATCTAAAAACTGATTTTTATGGCTTAACTTGAATCTCTTCTCTGACTTAAGATCAGAAATAAAAATTGTTAGACAATGTGGAAGAAATTCTTGTTCTTTTAGAAGCCCACTACACATAACCATCATCATCCTAATAATCATCTGATACTATGAAATACTATTCCTAAGACGTCAAACCTTTACGTATCGAATATCATAGTTTTATGCTTACAGAAAAACATGCCTTTTCATTTCCCCTTTAAAACCAAGAAAACGTGTGCGTATTATTCGCTGCTTCTGTTTTTATCCGTTTCGGATGAATTCCATCAGTTACCAAACGAATTCGGAGCTTTGTTGATGCTGATGATTCCCCGATGCTAAGTAGGCGTAGAAATACTTTTTGTATCTATACCCAGCAAAATCTTTTTTATTGCGTGTTAGCAAACATACCAAATATCATGATGATGATGATGATGATCAACATCATCACGCAGATTGCATTCCCTCCTTTCCCATTTCTACTCTCCGTAAAAACCAGTAAAATCTTATTTCTCTGCAGTGCTGAATTTGGGTGTTGTGTTGATGATTAAAACAAGCTAACTTAAGTCTGGTTGAAGTTTGGATTTTAATACTTCCTTGGTACACAGAGTGGATACTTGAATAGTCTAAAACATTCTCGTTATCATATCAACATTATCATCATCATCATGATCACCAGCACCAGCATCAACCTCGAGACTGAGACAGAGGCTGGCTGAAAAAGTAGTTTTCTGGTGTGATGTGTTTTCATTATGCATGATGATCACGATACGCTTGTTGTAGTATGGATTGTAGCTCATCGAGTTGAAATGAGAGGATGATGACGACAATTCGATGGACAAAATGCGTCGCAATTTCTCAATTCCTTTATTTTCCTATTACGCTTGTGCCTGTATATGACTACAGACAGACTATTTTAAGTGTCTTATCAATCAGTGGAGTTTGTACAGTCATATAAATTCAAGATCATGTAATAAATACTATTTTTTGTTTCATTTGCAAAAAAAAAATATTTGCGTATAAATGACAATTTAAAAAAAAACTACATTTATTTTTCCCCATTCGTTCAATTCCAATGGGACGGATCAGTTGAAGATTAATACATATATACAAAGTCATGATAATGATTGGATGAATAGTGACATTAAAATCAACTTATGTATGTAGATGCTAATAATAACTAGCGACTGTTGAAGAGGTAAATGTTCAACATAATGCATTCATTTCAAGGTAGTGCTAGTGTCATGTCATGGATCTTTCATACAAATGAGAGAAGAGCACGTAAAAAGGGTAGCTGGAAAGTGTTTTAATATTTCAATAATGTCTTGTCTCCACATTCGTAATATTATCTGTATCTTTCATTTCTTTGAGGCGAGCGCTCGCTCACGTCGACGTTGTCATTTTTTTTGTGGCTTTGAAACAATGAATAGGCATTTAGGAGCAAATTGCGTATGGCTGCGAATGCTAAATGCGGCTGTCCTGTAAATAATACTGAGATTATTGCACTTTGGTGACGAAACAAGATCATTAGTATACAAATTGGTATTGAGTTACACCGTGGGTGATCTTTTTTAACTGTGAATCCATATATTACGTAGATCCTTACACTAATTGCAGAAGGCAGGAGGATATAGATTACATAGGATTGGGGAAAAGGCTAAAAATGAAACAAGAACAATGGATGCATAACTACACAATTTGTGGATTTACAAAATAATAAGCATCGACTCCTTGAAAAGATACTTGCCTTCACCAGAAAGAATGGAAAGAGGTGGAGTACCTCCGCTTGAATGCTTTTACACACACATATGCAATTAGGTAGTTAAAAATGTGTGGCTATGCGGTATAGCAGGAGCATGCAGGCATGCCTGTATCATAGTCATCTCTTACATTCATATAGACTAAAACGAGATACCTATTCATATTAACATAATTTGACCGGCCGGTAAGATAACAATTTGCTTAGCCAGCTCCTTTCTGCTTTTAACTGACGAAGTTACTGAGATAACTAAAGCAGTGACCCAGTACGTACGTACTATAACATTTTTTTTCGCTTCACTTCACAACATGCGAATATCAGCAGGATTTGCATCTAACCGGCCGGTTTATTTTATTGCGCACGTAGAACGGCGTGGCGTGGCACTTTGTGGTACCTGAGGCTTACAGTGCCATTTTGATTAACCATATTATATTATGCGACATCAACTAATGTCCACAGATCTGCATAGAAACTGCACAATTATTCTAGGTGAGGACGGAGATGCTGAAGTGTAAAAAATAAAAATGGAGTTGGATGCAGAGATGATGATCATGATGAAAGGGGAGAGCAATTTGCGAAAATATAACGTATGCTTTGGATTATTCTGCATCCTGCAATAAATACAGCTTATTTTCTTAAAAAGAGGAAACATGGGTTTATAAATGAATGATAGTATTAATTTTTTTTAAACTAGGGAAATATCCAATGGAAGATAGACTTCCAGTTTGTTAATCCTTTTCTACACTAAAATTAATTTTCTATTTTGATTGAAGCCCTTGTTACCAACTGTCAAGTGGTAGCCATCAATTTTGTTGATGGTTTGAGTGACATGACACAAGATTAAATCAAACTTTTATTTATTATCAAACATTATCAAATGTTGCTGGAGTTAACAGGTTTATCACCTTGTAGTTTTACTGTGTTCAACAAGATGAGATAGGATGGCACAAACTCTGGTGCAATGAAAATAAACTTTTAAGATTTAGGCTTATGTATCAGCAATGCTCGTTTATACCATAATGATACTTACACACACAGCGTGTCATAATTCAGGAAGAATTTTCCACTCTTATTTTTGTAGGCAGTAAGTACACGCCTTCGACCTTTTATCATTCTTCAAAAAACAAGCCAAATATTAACATATTAATCATATGAGTCGAGTGTGGCCAAAAGGGTGACATAGAGGACGAAACCAAAAGTTTTCAACTTTGTTTATCTCCCAATGCACATTTGAGTTGGATGAACACGTGGAGATCTGGAGAGAGGAGGCTTAACACACTTTTGCTTTAGATTATGATGACAGGCTTCCATTTATTTGCGTAGTGTACGTTTGCATCAAGTTGCTATGCGGAAATTTGCATCGAAAATAAGCTTTATCAGTAAGTTTCGGACTGGGATAGTGAGAGAGTTTCTTTGACTTTGTGTTTATGGATATCCCCTCACTCAAAATAAATTCATCATAATTCCGTATTCCTTTTTTTTTGTACTATCATATTTCTTGAATAAATGTTTACAAGCTTTGTCAAGTATAAAGAAGAAACCATAAACTAATTCATATTTTTTTGTAAAAAAAAATATTTATTTTTCTGTCATGGCAGTTGAAAAAAACAAAACTAACCCATAAAATATTATATAGCAGATTCGTCAAGTATATTTCACTAAGCTATTGCTCATTGCATCCCATCCTATTGAAATTCACGCTACGTTCGTGTTTGTGTGATCTGATAACAATAGGATTTTATTGCCTTTCCAGTTTGTTGTTGCTTTAGCTGTTACGTACAGCATCTGTCCTACTCCATGCTATCTTTTAATGACAGTTAATTCCTGGAAAAACACTTGCTTCCAGATCTCGCAAAACCTACCCAAGCGAAACAAACCCCAACCAACCAACCAACAAACCTACTGACTGAAAGAACAATATAATGGGAAATTTCATTTGTGTTTTGCTTATTATCATGTTAGATTACACAACTTAGTTATATAAACTTGAAAATGGCAAAATCCCATTCCCATTGTATTTTTCAACGACTGCTCCTCATCATGAATAAATGAACATCTAAAAAGTATAGAGAGAGAGGCCCAAAATTATTTTGCAACGTTGTGTTGCTGCTTTTGCTTACTTAACGCGCATTAATGATTCATCCCATTTTCCATGTAAGACACCGGCTGAACAGATCTTGACTGCTTTAACCTGACACATAAAAACATTTTCTCTCCATTTCCATCATCAACTACCTCGTCCTCCACTTGACTTAGTTGCCAGTCGTTTCTCACCCGTGTCCATCCTGAATGACATGAAAAAGGATATTTTGACAAACAAAATCCCTATCTTAATTCCCTCTGGTACTTTCGCTCTCCACAAAACTATTATCATCTCACCTCATCTCATTGTGGAACACAACATGTAGGTGAGTAGAAATGGAAGTAGGTATCATATAAACATACATATTATGGATTCATACATACATCCTTTTATTTGCCAAGTGTTCAATCCAGTGAAAGAAACGGATTGGTCAGAGAGAACAAGTGAAGGCATTTATACAAGATTTATTTAGTAAGGTAGGGAAACCATCAGCACTGTAGCATCAAGTGAATCAAAAGCAAGTGTGGAAAATGGAATATTCAGAAAAAAAAGTTGATCAACAATTTAAAACTCATGCATATCTTCGAGTCTTCAATCCGTATGCCATCTCATGTATGCCAAAAGTTAACCGAAATACTAACTTTTCCTTCGTTGTATCGTATCTAAAACTCACTTTGCTGTATCCAATGTCACAAAAAAAACAACGTGAAAAAGACGTGCACGTTTTCTTCTCTCTCAAGTAAGACAACATGCTCACAGCCTTTACAATGAGAATCACCAGAAGAAAAGGACTCCATTCTACTCCATACAAAATAGATACATAGATGATAGCAATCATGTTGTTAGTCATGAGCATTTTATTTTACTTTATTTTCAGTTTATATCACCTTACTTTTTTTGTTACTGCGCCATACCTTTCAAGAGTCCTTTCGAGCTCATTCATGTACATCGCCACATGTACAATGTACATCCCTATTATAAGTAAAAGCAGAGTTGATTTGGTTATCTCAAGCCCCCGCACATACCAACACCGTCACCACCATGCATTCACAACCACCACGAGGAGCTCATCATTAAGATTACTATTACATGTTCCTACCGCTGCTGCTGACTGTAGCTCTTTTTTTACTCAATCTTGTTCCGTTTACCATGCTTAGTCAATAATAGGTTTGCGTAAAAGTACTACTCCTCACACTAGCTGGCCATCCTATCCTGATCTCCTCAACAAAACACCATTCCTACCAACATCATCACACTATTCTGATATGATTATCCTTACACATATATCCAACAATACGCACACCACTAGCCAAATACCGTACATTGGATGAGAATGCCGATGAAGCCAGAGCTGCCGATGTAATTTTCCAATGGAATGGTACTTGATGGTAGTTCTATCTCTCTCTCACTCGTTCTTTCTATTCTTTTAGCCCTGCTTGAAGGTATGCTAACCCGTGAGTATTCGCCTGCTTTTCTCACACTATTATCTACAATAATAGAATGAACGGTGGTGTAAGAGAATTTGACAGTACATGGTAACAGACAGTACTTGTTTTTTTTGTAATTGAGCAAAAATGCCTACAGTAGTATGAGCACAAGTACTCACTCTGATATAAGCTGAAAATCCCACTACCTTTCATCTTTTCGCTATTGCCTTGCTGCCGTGTGCCTTCTGTTGCTCATAGTTGGTTGAGCTACTTGCTTGCTTGAGGACGTACATTTTGAGCTGAGTGAAAAATAGGAACTGTGAAAAAAGAGTGGAGGACCACGTGGACTGACTAGGTAGTGGTGTCGGTTTTCTCAAAATTTTTAGTGAAATTTTGAAAAATATCATCATTAAATAATTGACTCTGAATCTGCCCACTTTGGTCTACCGAGTGGTGCCAATTTTATGCCAAAAATTGGATGACAAGGTGCTCAAACACCTTTCCAGATTGTGCATTACCAGCGTCACACCGTTTAGTTGAGTCGGCAAAGACGTAGTACTTTTTCAAAGTTAAGCAAAGCAAGAACGCAAACGGGGGTAAAGTAAAAACCCTTTTTCTTGTTTGGATGTTACATCCTAAAAACATTGTATGTACTCCTGGCATTAACCCATACATACTTTTAGTATATGTGCGGGAGTCCATACGTTAGTTAATGGTTTTGATGTCCCATTTCATAAGTAACATAATTTGTTACAAATTTCGTTTTCTACCTGCCCCCTCTGTTTGTATGTGGCTGTGAGTCATTCAAAGTGGTGGTGTTGTGGAAAACAGAACCTTAACAATATACTTTAGAGCTATCTTTCTCTCTCTCTCTCTTAGTCAAGTGATAAATGTCAGGCTGTTGAGTTGTGTGATTCACTTCAAGTACATTCCATGCGGTACGATATTTAGGCCGGAAGCAGGTTTTTTTCTTTCTCTCGGCTTTCTGCGACGTGCAGTTTTTCCTGGAAGAAGCATTGGCACAACGTGCTTTTTGGTGTGGTATTGAAAGAAGTGGCTCGCAAATAAAATAAACTAAAAACGACAAAAACGTACTTTCTTGTTACAAGCGGATGTAGTAAGTTGACAATTAATTAGTGTTGTCGTGAAGACAGCTCACCAGTTTAAACTTTAGGTTTAGTAAATAACAATTAGAGTAATTGTTTCCGGCTACGAACAATTATTGAGGAAAGCCGGAAATCAGGGGAAAATTTAATTTTTCCTGAAACAGTTTCAAATCAAAAGTTGCCAAAAATGGCAGCCGAAGTACATGAGTGGGTTGAGGGTAAGGTGGCAGGGACTGAGAGTTCTTTGGTGGTCCCTTCATCAGCCAATAGCACTTCTACTGGAAATGGATCAGTTAGCACTGGAGAACCAGCTCTCTCCGTCATTTCGGATACTTTGAGTGAAGAGTACTCCAGCGACAGTGGAAAAGGGGGCTCAGACACAACAGTGACCCCTCCAGACAGCATCAATGGAACTGAAACAGTGGTCACGCCATGGCATCTCTGCCATCCTTACAGCACTTACACTGCTTATTCAAAGAGTCTTGGCTCCATCATGCCAAACCATCCGATGATCTATGAGTTTGAGATCCCACAAGCGATCGTAGGACGCCTTATTGGACGCTATGGTTCTTACGTCAACAAAATTAAGGTTGCCACCGGAGCAAACATTATTGTCAAACGACATCAACAAAGCATGCGGCTCAAGATTTGTGCTGTTGAGGGTAATTTGAACAATTTAACTTTACACATATTTACATACATATACCATTCTTCCAGCTAAAAGTCTTTTTACTCAATATCGTACAAAAGACAAGTCGTCAGTGACCAAGATTTCATAGGTGTTTTTTACTAAAATTCACATATTTCACACGCATCGATTTGATCGGCCACCGTAGTCCATATGGACAGGTTTGTGAAGACAGTAATTTCGGGGATGCATAGCATCACATCACAACATAACACCTTGGTAGGGGAATATCAATACTTGATTGTAATGGTGAAATGGGTAGATGATAGGATGGCATCAGTTAGTGAAAGAACAGTATTGAGATGGTTATTATTATTTCACGATGTTTTTTTGGTTATTTGTGTACCATGCTAAAAAAGACAAGAAGCCACGCCATGCCATCATACCGGCTTGATAGATGTACGGCTCGTGCTACACAAATCATTACTACATTACCCTACACAACAATAAAGTGCAGTCAAGCATCCATCCAACTATCTTTATTGGCGTATGCATACTTCAATGTCTTAATAGCATAGAGGTAATATTCACACCATAATAATGAGATAATAACATTTCGTTTCGGCATGTATTTAAAATACCAAAACCAATCGTTAGGCTTATACTTATGCATGAAGTATCCGAATCCCCCATTACATAAGTGAACTTGGGGTCAGGTCGTGAAATCCCAAGCTGCATGGGCATTATTGTCAGATTCATAAACATACCGTACGATGTTGCATAACTTTAGAGTACAGCGGAGTGGTAGTCGAAAACAGCGCACTTGTTTTTAACTTGCAGGGAGGTGACAGATTTATGTTGATGCATTACTTACACACATGCACTAATAATATATATTTACTCTCTTTTTTGGGACACAATCATATCAATATATGCTTTAATGCACATTTCCCCAATTTCATATATTATGTGTTGTGCATAATGTAACTGTTACTGCCACGTCGAAGAGAATTGGGGTGTAATGGCAGCGTCCTTTCTTTTCTATTATCTTAATGGGGATGTGAAATGACTTTCAAAAAGGCTATAAGGATAGTACCTTACGGTTCAATGCACATAATAAACAACATGGGACGCCACAAAGTTTACGATGCACTTTATGTATGTGTGTATTTCAAAAAATGCATAAAACTACCGTCATTTTTATGAGAATGATGATAATATGATAACAGTACACAATGCAATGTCAAGTGTAAAGACGCCATTTCGTTGCACTCGCATAGTTAGCATGTTTTGTCACTATTTAATCTGACAGTGGCAGCACTTTTGATCAGATCAAAGTGGAGAGGTAACCTTGCCAAGTCAGCGATTTCTAATCAAAGATGGAGAAAAGGTGCAGTATGTGAGGTTAGTATTACAGAGGTCACAAAACAAGATTATGTTTGCTTTTGGATGTTGGATTGGATCCTCATATTATTTATGCATACCACACTCATACGATACACGTATGGTTTTTTTATCACATTTCGCATTCATTGGCTGTGCAAATTTTATGGAGTTGCTGATGTGGCATAATCACACATATTTTTAACATTTCAACTACAATCAATGCTGTAAAATGAGTGAATGTTTTATTGAATGATTTTTTAATGTCAAAGATGACATGCCACTGCTGACACGCTGCCTTAGATTTACGTTTATTCATCTACGCAAATAAAAGTGATTATTTGCTGACTCTTCGTTTTCAATTTTAATTTGGGTTGTAGAATAATCATATAAAATTTCTGTAGGTTAAGTAAACATAATAACAGGCAGTTTTTATTGCTATGGTGGCAAAAATGTAATCCGAGCATGTTTCAGCTGTGACATGTGTACATTGTATCAATTTCCATTCAAAGAAAGTTGTAGTTGTAAATAAACATGAAAATGTTATAATCATATAGAAAAAACTGAATGGATGACACATTGACAGCACATGTTTTCATGAATGCGTTCATGCACACATAATGAAATCGAAAAAGGCCTTGAAAATTTAGCTTGAAAGAAAAAGGGTTGCAATGCTGTTCTATGAGTATGTTATTAATTGCTAATGCGGATTTCCTATTATGGTTTGTTTAACAGGTGTATGTACTGAAATTGAGCAAGCCATTCACATGATCCGAGAACGGTTCCCATTGAAGCGGTTCCCACATTTGACTCTGGAACAAGTAAACATGCAAAACAGTCAAGTTGCACCAGCATCAAACATCTCGTTTATACCTAACAACAGGGTAATTTGAGCAAAAATGATTCTTGACTTTTTGCATGCAATGCAAAAAACGGATAACAACCGTTCATGAGTTCCTAATGCAACTGATTTGCTCAGAGTCTCTTAAAAATGGATGCATGTGGGCTAACTTGGGCTTCCTTGTTTTTTTTTTTCAATTTTAAAGCTGAACTTGATTGAAGGCGTTGTGAATGATGTGACTTTAAGCTGTGTTGTGGATTTGGATCACATATTTGTTCAGCAACCAACACATCCCACATTTCCAGCGTTGTCTCGGTTGCACCAATCTCTCAAAGGGTTGTATGAGCAGCCGAAAGGAGCACCACAGTTGGTTCGCCCATTTAACCGTAAGTTTCACTCAATTTAACTTGAATTTGTTACTTCCTTCCGTTAATATTAAAATCTTCTCCTCTTGAAACTAATACCTTTTAGGTAGGTAGTATCAAGTTTCCAGTTTTTATGTTTTTTTGGTAATTCAAACCTTTGGTTTTATTTTGTTGACAGCTGGCGTGATTTGCGTGACCAAGATCGGAACTGATGACTGGGTTCGAGCTGAAGTGGTAGCTATGCATGAAGACAAGGATCAAGTGACTGCAAGACTCGTTGACGTAGGTGGTTATGTACAAGTGCCTATTGAGGGACTCCGTCAAATTCGAGTGGACTTTGTCACCATTCCGTTCCAGTCAACTGAGTGTCGCTTGGCAAATATTGCACCTTCAAATGAGGAGGAAGGGTGGAGCGAGGAGGCTATTAACTTTTTTAAAATTATTTGCCAAGGACAGGTGCTCCAGGCTCATGTGGTAGGCTATTGTAATCAAGATGGATCCACATTGATTAATCTCTACAAGCCAAATGGCAACTCAGTAAGTTTCATTCAACAACATTGTAGATAATCACCCAAGGAAAAAAAATCCATGAAAAACATGCAAATTAATATTCTCTTCTTTTTTCTATTGTTTCAGACTCACATTCTAATTAATGAGGAGCTGGTAACGCATTCTTATGCAAAGTGGATTGATGAACTTGATCAACAGTACTATTATACTGAAAGTGTGACTGCATATTCAAATGAAATTGATCAGTTAAGTCAAAATCTAGGTGAATGGGTAGCCATTTCACCTGCCCCACTACCTGTAATACCGACTGAAGACGCTGCTGAAGAAATTGCAGTTGTTCCTGAGACTCAAGTGCTTGCCACGAGCACAATTGAAAACACTACATTGAGTTGGGCTGATGAGATGAGTAGCCATGATTTAGAAGAATGTAGTACTGAAGACTTAACTGTGAAAGCGGAGGATGAGAACGCTCGAAGAAAAAGTAACTAGGTTGTTCCTTTTTCTATCCGCTCGTTGTCATGTCATCATGCTCGCAAGTTTTGTTACAATAAAATATGATGGCGATATTATTATGGGGGACGCATATGTATATTGTTGTTTGTTTTTCGTTGCATTGGAACGATATATCAATGCGAGATTTGTAAATAGACGCAAGCAGAGAAAAAAAGTTATCGGAATACAAATTGTATTACTCAATAGAATATATATTATCGTAATATAAATCTATTTTTAATGATTCAAACAATGATTTTTGCTATTCGTCTAGAAAACGAGAGAGAGAGGAAAGGTTTCGGTGGAGTTTTCTTTTTTTGTTGTCTGAGAAATTGATATTGTTAAAGGAGAGAGTAGAAAATATATCTTTTCACCCTGAATCTAAATTTCTGTCAAATGGTTTTGTCAGTAATTGATTTGTTCTTAATATGTTGCTTCAAATGATTTTGTTTGCTCAAGAAACAAACCTTTTTTTCCTACTCACTTATCAGACGATATAGTTTAATTAATTCGTATTACTTAGATTTTTTTTGAAAGTCAAATGTTACATATATTGCATAGCAAGTTGAACTTATTTGTGTCTAGAGGAGAGAATGTCCCATCCATATAAATAATGAAAGTGTAAAACACTCACAGATGTAACTTAGTATAAGCCTTCTAATTTTGTAGATCTAGTACAAATGGTCTTGTGCTGGATTTGCAACATGACGATGAGCAAGAGTTGAGATAGAATTAATTTTGCTTTAATCTGTAAGGCTGGTGGTTAACCAAAATCAGTGAAAGACTAAAAATAGTTCAGACTTCATACCTGCCATTTTTTTGTTTAAATGTGAGTATTTATTCAAGGTTAATTTGTGAAAAAATATTAGCGTTTATTTAAAAGAAAAACAAGAGTAGAATTTTATGGAGACAATTTTTTTCCACTTTCGTATCAATTGTTACAGGCTAATGTTTTTTTATGAAGCTAAGGTGTTCTGTTGTTCTCGTCTTATATTAATATTGAATAGGAAAAAATCCATGGGGATTTGCTAGATGGTTGTTGTCATTGTCTTCAAGACTATTATGGCTTTTTAAAGAGGTAAATACTATACAAGTAGTATCGTTATGAAAATTCAGCAGCAAGAATATATTGAATTTTAATGTGCAAATGGTTTGAGCATTTTTACCAAGTGCTTTTTTATCCCGACAACTTAGACAGAGAAGCTTTGTTTTTTTAGAAGTCAAGTCAATTGTTATCGTTGATGATGTCAAATGAGCAAAGGAGGATCCTTTTTAAAAATGAAGCTTTCGAGTTCATTAAAAAACTAACTTTTAAAACACGTTGCCATATACCGCACGTGTCTAATGCGAACTTTTTAAAATAAGAGGGTTGTCTCTCTGAAGCAAGTTTTAATTTTAAAGCCAGGAATGGTCGGGAAAGAGGGGATACAAAAGTTGATTTTTGTAGTGGTTAAAATCTCTGCAGGAGGAATGAAAATTGTGAAGAAAAAAATATGAACTAACGTGTGAACTTAATGTGAAAGTAGTGAACTGCGGTGGCTTTAAATTTTTACTTTACTACATTCATCCTTTGTAGAAAGTACCTTTTTAGTTTGTTGTCATCAACATACCATTTTAATATTTAGAATCAATAGTGATTACTCAGTTTTAGCTAGTAGTTTCATTTATTCTCTGTAATTATGTTATATGGATACTTTTTATTCAGTTTTTAATTCAATAGTTTTATGTCATACACCTTTAAACAATATAAATAATATATATATTTTAAATTACATTATATATGATGAACAGTAGAGTTGAAAAAATGTGCCGTATTTTGGGTTAAATACGATGCAAAAGAAAATTGTTTGATCTAATATGCAAAAACAAAAACAATACAATACATACATACATACATACATTAAAATTACATATATGGATATGTATACAATATCTATCATACATTCATAACTTGTAATGTAATATCAATATCAATCGTCATTCTTTAATTGTATGTTTGTTTAATGGAGAAAAATATGCGGTTATGATAATGGTCATCCAATCTCGTTTGGTATTTTTTTGTACCTAACACAACTCTTCATTTGACATAACTCTTTTTTTTTTGTTTAAACATTTTGTTAGCTTTCTTGTCCAATTCAAAAAAATCTGTACCAATCTCTTTGTTTCAACAATGCCTTAATTTAGCATAATTTCTAATTGTTAATGGCATTAAAAGACGTTTTCAAGTTAAATGCATTATTAATATAAAGTACATGATTTCAATGCAAAAACATTTCCCTTGGAACAAAAAATATTAAAAAGAATGTTATAAAAAGTATTGAGAAACGTTATAAAAAAATTCACATATATATATATTTAGAAAAAAATATATATTAAAAGTATATATATACACTTGAAAGTGATTAATTTATTGGTTACTTCAAAGATACTAAAACTGTGAATGAAATGTTGCTATTATACACATATATATATTCTATATTATATACACACATACATACATACATTAAATATTAAATAAAATCCATACTTGTGGTATGAAATGATAAAAATTTATGAATTCACTTAATATTCTTGCTATATTATCATATATATAATATATATTTAAAATCTTACCGTTTTCTGTATTTTACCGGTAGATGTGAAAATTTTAATAAAGTTCTT
Source organism: Orchesella flavescens (assembly GCA_964034955.1). Taxonomy (NCBI): domain Eukaryota; kingdom Metazoa; phylum Arthropoda; class Collembola; order Entomobryomorpha; family Orchesellidae; genus Orchesella; species Orchesella flavescens. The sequence continues at coordinate 20,402,758 of OZ035953.1, forward strand.
CCAATAAAATTTAACACTGTCATATGTATACGAAAATCATTTGCATTTTATCATATCGCAACAAAAAGTTGGAGCCATCCATTTTTAATGTCATATTAATATGCTGATTGAAAACTTCGTCGTTTAAATAGATGAATAAATGTGTAGTAATTAATTGATTGTTGGTTTTTGAGTATCTATACGTTTTTAACTGTAACATATTTTATTTTCTCAGCTTTGGTTTTTTCAAGAAGCATCCTATTTTATATACAACACAATATCGATAGTATAGTATACATTTTAAAAAGAGATAGTCTTACACATTTAGTTGTGCTACAATAGCAGGAAGATAAGATTGCATGATAATTATTACTATTTTTGAGTACATAAAATCTTGTGCCCAATGTTATTCTTCAAAAAGATATATATCATTATTAGATCGTTCGTGAACGTGAAAGTTGTGGAAACCAGTCCACCGTCGTCGCTTACAAGAATCACGAAAAAGTGAACAGGTACTGAACGCGCACCTCACAGTAAATGATCTGTTCATTTTAAAAATGATGATTTTTATATAATATGTTTATAATAATGTATGTATGTAAGTCTTATATCATTACTCAAAATGAATGTGTAACTTAAACAATAAAATAATTAAAAAGTAGAAGAGAGGAACAAAAATCTCTTGGAAAGTATCAAATCAGCGCCAAAATCCTAAACCTGGATTGTGTATAATCCACTATGCCAAAATATTGAACATTTTGTGGTTAGGTCGACTGACGGATTATTGAAAGATCACATTCATATCTATAGATCAAATAACAAGTAACAACTACTGACAAAAAACCGTCCTAGTTTTTCACGTTACATAATACATTTTAACACCTCTTTGCATAAAACTACGCGACGCTACAACCTACCTACCATCATTCCCCCTACTACCAGTTACACTAGCTTCTTCTATCACAACATCGTTGCTTATCTGTATCTAAAGCTTTCAAAAATTAAATTTTTATATTTTAATAACTTTCTCTGAGTTTTTATATACCGTTCATTCTCCAATAGTCACTGAACTTGATTGTTCAATTTAGTTGACATTGATTGATTGTCCATTTTATACCCTTAAAATACTTTCTGTTTTATACATATAACTAATTAAAAATTCGGATTAGTCGAAGGAATGTTTTTCACAATAGTTCTACATTCATATATATATATACATTACCTTGGAATAAGTGGAATCTACAATACATATATATTATACTTAATTAATAACTTTTTTGTTATTGCTAAAAATTATGTTGAACGATTTGATATTGTCTTGTTTTAATGTAATTTGCGTATGGATGATTGATTTATTATTAGTTGGTTCATTCAACAATAAAATGCTGATTATTGATAATGGATACTACTATGGAATAATAATATTGAAATGGCTATGGCAAATTACAGCCGTACTGGTCGTTCTACTACATGAAAATACAATGTATTTTATATCATAAACACCGCTCATAGCTCATTCACTCAACACCCAAAATAGTTACAACAATGAAGCATACTACATACACCTACGTTTTTACATTATAGATATTAGAAAACATGGAATATGTATAGGAAGAAAGAATTAAAAATGTGAACCTTGCCTCTCCACCAAACCATAACCAAATACAAATAAATTCAGGATTAATTTAGTTTTTTTGGGAGCCCCCATTCTTAACTCCAAACGTCGGCTGAGTAGCGTTTCTGAGCTTCCATACGCTTAACATAAGCAGATGCTTCAGCTTCTGGTAGACCACCCTCTTCACGGACAATCTTTTCGATTACGTCATGCACATCTCTTGCCATTTGCTTGGCATCACTGCAGAACAAAACAAAATTTACGAGATTTATAGTTTGTTTATACTGTCTTTGCACTAGATGACAGATATATATGTATACATTGACATGTATTGAATGTCTTACCCGCAAACATAGAGATGAGCATTTTCTAGGCCAATTAATCTCCAGACTTCCTTTGCACGATCCATAAGGAGGTGTTGGACATACACTTTCTTGTCCTGGTCCCTCGAGTATGCGACATGCATCTATAAATCAATCATACACACATGTGCGTCACATAAGTTGTAAACAAAAATTATGTTGTCATACATTTGCGAATTCTACGAACACAGTTACATAAAAAACACATAAAATGTAAGATAAACAATTGTGTCTTACCGTCAAAACTCCTTTCTTTTCATACTCCTGAAGCTCCTCCTCGTAAATGAAGTCTTCCGCCTTCTTTCGGCAACCAAAAAATAGAATGCTTTCGCCAATTGGTTTGCCTTCATCCTTCATGTAGGATCTTTCTTGAATAAATCCACGGAAGGGAGCAAGACCAGTTCCAGGTCCGATCATAATGATTGGAGTTTGTGGTCTTGTTGGCAGTCTAGATAAATTATTTAAAAAATAACAAAATAAATAAATGCAAAAATGTAGTTATTTCATCACGTTTTCTATTGAATGGTTTATACCTGAACTGGGATTTTCGCACAAAGACAGGAACCACAGGACTCTTTTCTTCTCCCTCTACAAGTGGTCTCGGCACAGTTCCTTGAAGATAGTTTGTTGCAACTCCTTTGTTAGTGCGACCAGTTGGAGTTTCATACTTGACAAAAGCAGCAGTAATATGAATACTGTTTGGATAGACCTATAAAAAGGTTTTAAGTACATACATGTTATGTAACTGTTCTAAGAATTCCCTTATTTGAGCATGAAAACATGAATATTAAAATAATAATTTATACCTTTGGTGAAGATGAAATGGAATAATATCTACATTGAAGTCTAGGCAAAAGCTCACACAAGTGGTCAAGTGCAGGCTTGCAAGATTTCAAGTCATCAAGAATGTGAACAATATTCCGATTTTCAACGCTAACCCATTTGTTATATTTTTCCTTCCCTTCTGGAGTATTTGAGCCAATCAATTTTAGCATTTCCTTCTCCTTCTCATCTGAAGTATACTCAGCCAACTCCTTAAAGATGTGAGTTCTTGGGTTGGAAGTGATATCAACATAAAATGAAAGTGCAGTTCGGTAGGAGCAAGGGCAAGGGAATGGATGTTTTTTGCTTGAGTCCTCTGTAAGAATAAACAAAAACCATTTTTTGTTTATCATAAAGTCATAAACTGACTGTATATATCATGATTATTAAATGTGCTTGCATAAACACGTAGCGGTGGTGTTAAGACCATTTCAGCCCACACACATTAAAATATTTTTTATCGTTTTATTTTTCAAAGTCATAAAATCCTCACCATCAAGATTAACGAGAGAGAAGACCGAGTCTAAATCCACACCAAGGAGCTCGCCAATCTTTTCAACGAGAGCTGAGTCATTTTTGGGATAAACAGCAATATGATCTCCAGAATCGTAGCGCATCTTTGAGTTGGTAATGTCCATTTCAATGTGTAAGCAAGAGCGATCGCCTCCCTTGTGAAGTTCTTTTTGAAATGTCATTTGGCTCATAAATGGATTCTTAGGATCAAATGGTGGTCTCTGAGTTTTGTAAGAGTGGAGCCGTGCGACTTCGCCAGTGTAAACTTTCTCAGGAGCAAGAGTGTCGTCATGAGCCACTAGTCGATACTGCCTTATAGATTCATCGTCTCCAGAAGCTTCTACCCCAAACTTTTCACAAACCACAGGCCAAAAACGATCCTTCCATGTGATAAAATCTTCCTCAATGTTGGAGTCATCGTCTCCCATTCCCATCTCAAAAACTCGTGATCCACCCAACTCCTCTAAGCGAGCATCCATGTATTTACCCATAGCGTTGTAGTGCTCATAAGTCTTATTCCCAAGAGCGAAAATCTGCATAAAAAAATTGCAAAATATTATCCCAACCATTTCATCATAGGACAAAGCAATAAAAATCAAACTTTAATTAGTAATGCATCCATTTCTTTTTGCCACACACTAAGCATTTCACATTTACTTACCGCATAATTTAATCCAGCCAACTCACAATCGCCTTGTTGGAGCCATTCGTAAAACTCTTGAGCATTATCCGTAGGATCACCCTCCCCGTAAGTTGCCATGCAGAAAATTGCAAGAGAGTTCTCAATATCCCCAAGTTGAGTCAGCTCCTCCATGCTACATTCCTCTGGGTCGGCTACCATCCCCTTCATTCCGTATCTTTGTGCCTCTTTGGCCAAACGACCAGCAAATTCCTCAGCAGTACCAGTTTGACTTCCATAAAATACAACGATGTTCCGCCCAGATGATTTCATTTTATTGATGAAGCTATTGTCAGTTTGTCGGGTGGTAGATGGGGTAGACCTGTAAGGAAATAGGATATAAAATAATGTCAATTCATTTTCCATATGGTATTTTAATGAAATGCAAGTGCATTTTACTGATTATGCAACATTTCCAATTGAAAAGCGAATTCCTGTCAGTTGTACGCAACTGCAATTTGTTAATGAATTCAGAATGAACACATTTGATCTTGAGAAGACTCCACGTGTATTCATAAATTTGAATTTGCATCCATATCTCCTGCATCATCAATGTGGATAGGTAATTCCTTTTGATTCGCGGAATAAATTATACGAGATGTATACTTCCTTATGCAATTTTTATGTCAGTCAATAAAAGGTACGCAAATGAAGGTGCTGTATGAATCATTGCACTTTGTATTATCTAAGATCATCGTATGGTTTAACAATTTTATCTTTAAAATGCTCCCAAATGAGGTATAAAAGTAACCTTATGATCTAATTACAATATACATTATGCATGAATACGCATCTGGTTGTTGGCCATGCATGTGCATCTGACACAATCATAGTAAAGTTTGTAAAAGATTCAACATGAATTTTGTTGAAATACTATCTATAACATTGGTCATGATGCCGTAATAGGATTGATAATATACAGGTGAAGCAATCTAGGCTGAGAGTTGTCTGATGATATGAGTTACCGACAGCACAAAACGACAGTTATGGCATTATCAAACGAACGTGATATTTTGGGCCGTGGGAATCGATGTAATATTTTAGACTAATTTATACAGAGTAAATTTTTGAAAAGAAACTTAGACTGTTAATTTCCTGGTGAAAAACAATACACAATTAAATGCTGGAATAGAAGCTTCGTGCCAGTGCCTGACTAAAAGGCATACGTTAATGAATTGAGATAAGGAAGAACTAAAAAGCTACGAAATATAATAGACAGCAAAATCTGTTACGCACATCCGTAAAATATTAAAAGTTTTTTTTTGAATTAACTAACAATTCACACATGCTATTACACTTCGTTGACTGAATCAGTTTCCTAGCATTTCCTTGTTTCATGAATGTTTTAAACTGTCAAAATTCTGGATTTCGTACGTCACCCCAATATTAATGTAACCCGAAAATCCGGTGCAGACTAACATTACAGTATAACACATCATGTTGGTGTTGCCAGAATTATGATGCTTACTGCTAAAGAATAGTTAGAACGGAAAGATTGCATAAAAACATATCAATATACATATAGCCTTGTAAGTCATGTACAAAATTGCATAGATGCTCTCGAAAATTTTAAAAATCCTGAAAAACCATTCCATACTAAATAAATTGATATGCAAATGGCAAGAAACTGTTCCAAAATTGCTGTACAGTACAGTGTCATTGTCATTCTTTAAAGAACAAAGTAAAGAGAGGAGCATTTTTTATCTCAAGAACACATCGTCATGTTACACAAGACTAAGTGGCTAGACTAGAATCAAGCGTTCACTAAAAAGTCAAAGTGATGTGTCGTAACTTGTAGCATGCCGCATTGGAATACAAAGTATGCATCTAACTTGTGTATTTTTCTTCCCATAACTTTAGCACTAAATAGCACAATGGGAAAATTTATTCTGTGAGTACAGACCGACATGAGCTGATGCGGAATTTTTGTGTTACACGTAAGCAAACAATTTATTCAGAAATGAGTACTGAAGGAAATACGCAAACAACCATTTATTTTATATATGATGACGTATGTATTTGCATTTGACATTGATACAGGATGCCTATGAAATCTCAAGTTATTTTACAGCACCTACAGGAGCACACGAGTTTATGAGTTCTAATTTCAGTGACTAATCATATGAGCCGCTGCGTCAATTGCAGAATGAGAGTTGTAATATGGATTAACAGCAAAGATATGAAGTGTAATAAGAATAATAAAACATTAAAAATTCACTTACTGAATGGTGTAGGACTGGAAGTTGGCCACTGCATCATTTTGAGTATTATCCTTGCGGATAAAGAAGTACCAAATGGCTCCAGCTCCAAGGGCTCCCAAAAGAATCACGTCACTGATTCCAAACGCGATCCCAAAGATCTCCAAGAACGCCTCCACTTGAGGCTCCGCTTCAACTGTTGCGTCTGCCATCTTCACACGTCAAAAACAGTAGACGACTGAAGTACTTTCAATCCTATTTAAATATCTCCGTTCCTTAATAAAGTTTCTGGAAACCGAACAAAACACAAGAGAGGACGTCAAAAATCTAAATATTCAATCAATTATAACTCTAACACAAGCAAGATTCGAGATCGTTGACATTCACACTTTCAATCCACCAGCTACACCAATTAACATATGATTCGTTGACTTCTCTTGTTTTCACACTCTCAATTCAATCATTCACAAAAACTAATTGTTGGGCTTGAAGCTACGTGAACCTTTATAGTGTCCAGTTTTCAACGGGGAAAAAGGAACCTAGAGGAAGCTCACTATCGATTTCTACCTACAATTACCTAATAATTTTTATATATTACTTCCTCATCATCAGGGGCAGGCACACACACACATCAGGAACTTTTTAGATGAGGGAACTCTTTCTTATTGTAAAATGGGCAGTGTTCGCAATAAATTTTGTAGTCTAGAATGAAACTACTGCTTCTCTTTTTTCCTCCTTTGTCTCATTTCATTTTTACTAAATGCTTTTGCAACGCTACGCTACCAAACCAAACCAAGTCAAACCACTGCACTCAATTCTTCTTTACTGACTAAACCTGGTCTGCATTTTGCATCAACGCAAAACACAACAGCAGCAGCAGCCTTAACACTATTATGTACATAGGTAGATCATATGTAAATGTATTGGTTTAGTACGTAAAGCTAGTAGGCAACTGATTTTGGTAGCTTAACTGATTTCTTCGGACCTTGAAATCTACGAGTTTTTTATTGCCTTCTCAGAAAAATCTTCTTCGTGTGTGTGCACACAAAAAGACAAGTGGAAATGCAAAAAGAAATGTTTTCCACATGTTTCGTGGTGGTTGATGCTTTGCTCACAATTATCCTTTACCAGATTCTATACGTTGATTACCTACTTACTACTACGTTTGCTACGAAATCAATCACACATTTTTTATCATGGATTTGAATGTAAAAAAATTAATAAAACAAAAACAACCTGTTCAAAAAATATTTGTTTCTTTACCAGATTCATTAAACTGAAGTAGATTGTTGTTGACAAAAGTTGTCACCAAGTGCAAAAATTTTGGGTTTGTAAGCTCCCTGAAAGATCGTTTTGTAATGAAGATTTGTATGTATATATATGTTCCACTACATTTACAGTCAAGTAACAGATTCACTAATATTTGAATATATAAATAACACTGTATCTACTTCTGTAATAAAGATGAATCTCTATCACCTATAGCAGTCACACACTCTCGCATTCACCTACACCTAAGAATGGACAGGGAATGTTTTTATAATAAACAGAGAGACCAGAGGAATCTCAAACTCTATACATTTTTTTGTTCGTATCTTCTTCTTTCAGCTGGTTCCAGCGAGCCATAGCATACACATAGCCATAGCTCTTGCTCGTGCATATTAATAGTGTGCTTTGGTTTATAAAAGCGGACAAGCTACATAACATGGGTATACACAAGAACCATGCTGTGGCGTGGTGAATGGACACGACTATGAGTACAACTGTGACAGCATAGACCATTTCTCTGGATAAACGAAAGGGAATTGTGAGACATGGCAATTGTGAGGATTTAATGTGTAAGCAGGTTGCTAACCCATTTTTTAAATGGCCCTGACTTTTCCTCGTGCTTGATTGATAACCAGAAGATGAGTTTCAACGAGCAACATTTTTTCTCCAGTCAATGGTTTAAAAAAAGAAAATTATGTATATAAATTTGAAGTATTTCCACGAGACCTCAACTATGATAAAGTGGCTTCTTAAGTATCCCCACATCCAACCTAAAACGTCGAAGTTCCTTTTATTTATCCTTCTACTTTATCTCTATTCATTTTTTACTTCTTATCCTCCAAAAACATGATAAATATGATAAGCAAACACAAGCACTGAGACCACGGTTTAAAAAAGTTTATAAAAAGAGACAAACTTACATCCTAAAACCAACAATTCACTAGCGTCGATAATAAATGAGTGAATGGGAGTCAACGTCAACATTCAAAGAATTTTCTAAAAGTAATAAATTACCGTATCTTAACAGCTGATCTAATATTCCTTAGAATTTTCAGCTCTAGCTACTGAACTATTCATAAGACCACAACAAAATGATAAACTAAATATGTTGCGGACAAGTTGACAAATCCGGATGCAACAATGAATGTTTCACACGATGCTGACATGTAAGTAAAAGGAAAATCCCAACAAAAAATGCAACAAATTTCATAAGAAAAACAAAACTTCATGAATCCGCCTCGAAAAAGCTAGAATCGTTCAAACCATAATGGAAAAGTAGCTTACCTCTTTTTCATGCGGTTGAGTTGGACCTTGACTGTTGAGTAACGTCGCTTCACTTACGCAGAACTCAGTAGTAGAAGTTATCCGCTGTACATAAGCTCCAGTCACTTAAAAATCCCGAATCTGAATAAAATCCAGAGTTTTCACACACTAAAATACACTGGTTTGACACAAAACTTGCAAGTTATTATTTTTTTGTCCACAGGTCCACGACACAAATATCCACTCTCAGATGTGTTACTATACTAGTCAATCGGTGACCATATATTTGTCTTATAAGTAGAGTATAGATGATGACGATTAAACGCAAAGTTGAGCTAGGTGATCATCATTGTAGGATGGAGGACAACGGTGTGTGACTATGATGACGACTTTTAATGATAATGTCGATGTCGATTCTCCTGATGATGGAAAAAACTACTTCTATCGCAACTTGTTCCCTTTCATGCTTGCTTAATATGAACAAAAGTAACTTTTATCAGTCAGTTGTGTATTTGATGGAGATGATGATGTTAATGACGGCAAGCACAAGAAGAAAAAAATTCCCCAATGTAATAATGTTGCATTTCAAAGCAAGCACGAATGTTGACTGACTACTACTTTGTGGTGACGGACGACTGTAAAGAGCTCACTTCTTCTTCTGACTGAAGTGAAGATACGTCCAAAAACTAAATGAAAGACCAAACCAAACCAAGCTCAAGGTTTTCCACAGTGCTAAAGCTAATACACATCAAGCTACAACAACACAAGAGTAATATTCAACCTATTCTGAATGTCGACGTCGATCCTAACTGCCTGGTCTGGCCAGCCTCCTTCACAGTGTTAGTTTAAGGTAGTCTCGAAAACGAGAGTGAAACTTGAATCAAAGAATGGACACACAAGTATAATGATGATCATGGGGATCTGATATATGTATGTAATCTCTATGTGTGAGTGTTGGAGTTTGTTGGAAGTCCTGTCCTGAGCTTGAGCTCATGGATTCGTATAGGCTACACCAACCCAAAGTCAACAAGTTCAGCTTTAGTTAGTGAGTTAGTCAACATGCATTGTAAAGTGGAATGCCATGATGGGATGCCGATGATGTACATCCGTTGTTGTAATGTTACTGCGGCTGGCTACTTTGCTTTGTAGCAATGATATATTTATACATATATGTGTACTTTTATTTTATGCATTAGCAACCTAAAGTCTTGCTCTTTTCCATACACACACATTTGTCTACGTTGATAAAATTATTCAGATCATTTGCATAAGTAAATGTCGAGGTCTTACACTGAGCATATATGGAGTAACCTAGACCTCACTGCTGCACTGGAAAAAAGAGATGAGATAAAGGAAAGCATGTGAAGTGAATTAAATCAAATGATTAGAGTTTAAATCAGCGATTGATACGAAAGGACGGTGAACAATAATTGTTATTCATTTATGGATGTAGGCGATCAATATGGGATTCAACTCAATTCAAAAACAATTATCAACAAGTCTCATACTCAGAGTATTCAGGAATGAGTACAGTAGAGTAGAGCAAAAGATAAAGTCATAGGGTGTCTGAGTAATGTCACAACCATTCATCGTGAATAAATATATATATTTTTTTAGATATAAAAATTCTGTCAAATGCAAATGGAACTTGAGATTGAAATCATTCGAAGCAAATTTAAACCTTGTTGAAAAAGACACAGGATAGTGTCATTGTTTCATGCCGAATTGTGATAGGAAGGTTAATAACTTCAGATTTGTACTGGGTAAATCTGGAAGCTCAATCTATGATAGGAAGATATTAGATTATTTGATTAGGTCCAAGCCTTTTCATACATCAACGTGGTTCAAAGTATTTTCCAGTTTTTCACATGAAGATAAACAACGATTCGCATATATTTGCATTTAGCTAACATGATGTTGCATGCACTCAACTTGAAGGAGCATGCTTGCTGACGGGAACGGGAAATACCATAAAATATAAATGATTGTGAGAACTGTTTATCCAGAAAGTTCTTTAGTTCCTTAGTTGCTCGTCTACTTAAACGCACAAAGCATGGATGCCTACTTTCAACTTGCGCTGAAGTTGTGCCATAATTCTAATATATTATTAATAGTTAAAGGAGAGCAGACCAGAAACAATTTCCTATAATTTCATAGACCAGCCAACCAGCATTTACACCACATTGTTGTTGGAATCCAATTCAAACACATGTCCGTGTGATGAGCTAGTAAATTCATGATGTGTACTGACTACGAGGATAGTAAATAAAATATATGCATACATACATACGTGGTGGTATGGTGATGTGATGACGACAACGATGAGAATTTTTACTAGTACACCGAGGAAACTACTTACTAAGCTACCTGTTTTGCAAGGGACTATTAACCCAATATATGCGTGTAAAATCAAAACATGTGCATGAATACATGGATAAAAACTCTCTTTTTTTTGTATAAATACGGAATATCTACTGAGAATCATATGCAAGCCATTAGCATGAACTGTAGAAATGATGCAATAGATACGCTGTAAAAAACGCTTTTACAAACCTTTATTTCCATGTACCTTCTTATCGCCACAAGGTTTTACTGTCAAACTCGTACTGGTGAATAGAGTACATCGTACACCACAACACTACACAAAAACAGAATGTAGCATCATCGTCATGGCAGCCCTCACTTTAAAAAGGAGAGATGATTTATTCTGTTCTGATGTTGTGTTTTTTTTCGTCATGGTCCATCATAATGTAAATTCAAAAGGAGTATTGTTACTAAAGTCAAACATTGGAAATTGTGAAACTTGCGTGAGATGCAAGGGTTTCATGAGCAAAGTTATAGTTGGTTGATAAACTACCTTTATTTCATTATTCCACAACATGGCAGAATAACAAGAAGCATTTCAAATGTGATATGATAAGATGTGATTATGAAATCCCTCTTGGTCAGACTTCCCACGTTTCCATGTAACCACAACAACCCTTTCTTTGAGTAAAAAAACATATAATGGCAATAACGCATTGACCTTTACTTTGTAGAGATGAATCAGTTCTGCATGATGAGATCAGGGGTAAAACTTGACCTTTAGAAATTTAGATTCAACCCTCTTTTAACTGATGTCTAATGTCTGGGTTTAGACAAAGGTGTTAACTTCATGGTAGGACCTCCGACGTTAATGAATATGCTTACATTTCTTATCTACAAAATCTCATTAAACAGTCCACTTAATTGTTAAACTCTAATGCAGTTTAGAAGATTACATAATAATGGCGTGCTCAAATGTCATTGTTTGTCAATTAGTGAGCCGGTCGCAGCTGCTAATGCTAACATTTTGTGACTTTTGTCAACGATTTTGGGTAGATACTACACGAGCATTTGGATAAAATTTAAATAAGTGGCGGAACGTATGCAGTTATTCTATAAGGTCAAATCTGAATTTTAATTACTTAATCATTTCTCACCAGAAAAGGGTTTGAGGACAAAATCAAAACTCGCATTGAAAACGCCTATGTAATGTTACTCTTCGTTTAAAATGACTTTTGACTACGGATAAGGCCTAGGGGATAAAACAAAACAATTTCTATTTTTAAATGATAAGAATTTGACGACATCAAATCACTCTAGACTTTGAATCCAGCACATGACCAACGATAAATTTGTTTTTGTTGAACTAGGTTCAGCATTTAATGGGTTATTTTCAATTCTTGATATACAAAATGACAGGATTGAGTAATATCTCTCGTGTAGATAAATTTAATCCTTGTCAATAGCTCAGATTGCGGTAAACGCTGCTGGATACTGAATATCTACACAAAGCCTAGTAGTCAACAAAGCCATCACATTACAATGCAATGAGACGAGCATGCATCATCAGTACTATACTTGCATATAAAAATGAAGGCAGCTGCCAAATATGTTTTTGTTGCTGTTTAGTAGACACAAGTCTCTACTTAACGTAACAACAACCTGTTGCTGATTCACCTGAAACCTGCGAGATTTGCCATGTGGTAATACTTTGATAAAACCAGAATTTTGTAGTCTGTGCTGACTGACGTAAGCAACTTTGAATTCTTATGAACGCTTTCCCAGTAATGTACAAATTTCTTTTCACTCTGCTACAAAGTTTAACAATAATTTGAACTATAATAGTCCGATCCGTCGTAATGCGATAGAGTAATGAACTAGGAAAATTTAATAGAACCAACATTTGACCTCGTACTGCGACACGCAATGTGAACCCGGCTCATCTTACGTACTCAATAATCTTGTCTAAGTAAATCACTGAACTTTGCGGAAAAATGAAGAAATTCTTTCCGTGACGAAGCCAAGTTGAGTGACTTAGTTTATAGTATTTCAATGTAATCGTAGTTGAGATGGGCGTTGAGAAAAATCCCATTGCGAAAATTTCATCAGGACCAATTTTGATACACACGTGATGTGTGATTTGATAAGTAAATCATTTCACTGAATTTAAGCAGATGAAATTTCCGCCTCGCTTACACACATTTCCCTATCAACCATCGTTATCAGAGTTGTTATGAATTATCATCTACACCATATTATCCTTTTATTAGTAGCCTTCCCAATAACCATTATTTCATGAGAATATTTCCACATTTTTCGCCACTTGTAAGGTGCACACTACTTCTTCACATGATCAAACTTTGCCAACCCACCACCTTTCAGGAAAATCAACTCATTTGATCGTTGCTGTTTGTTAAATACAAAATATCCGTCACCTCCGTTTTGATTGTATCTGAGATCCTATTTCAAAATTAAAGTTTCGTAACCCGACCAATTACTCACCTAATTGCTATATTTGGCGTGGAAGCAACGTGCAAATACTCACATTCAGCTACCAATTGCTATTCGATTAGAGGAAAGTCTAGCTCAATTTCACAAGCTATTTTTCATTTAAGGTGTCTCTGCCATTAGTAAAGTGAACTAATATGCTGGACTAGAGGAATGAAAATAAAAATGATTTTCAAGGTGAAGTGCTTTTAAACAAGACGGCACGCTAGTGGAAAATGTCATTGTTCTATCAGCATAAGGTTGCACCACAAGCAGAAATTAAAATGGCATCAAGATTAGTCATCTCCATTCTTAATGAGAGATACGAGTAAAGAGCAGCACACGATGTTTTGTTGTTTTTTTTCTTCCAATTATTCTTCGTGGCCATTTGCATTGAATCAGCCAACGATTCATTCATAAGTACATACTTGCAATGCAAATAGTTTTCGAGTATAATTTCTGAGTTCTAACGATTTTGATGAACCTGAGGGCAAACGAATAGTATTTTCTTGCACATTGTCACCAGCAATGCTAATCTCTCTATACTGTCCAGGAGCTTTCTTGCAGGAAAAGTATATTATACCCATGTTCATAGATAATTCCAATGCATGTCTTCTAGTAACTTCATTGCAACAAGAGCTTTTACAAGTCAAGGTCGAATCGCAATACATGATGGACAATGCATGAAAATATGAATATAAAAACTAAAAATTTGATTATATCATTCGGACTTGTACTCCTGACTGAAAATTCAAGTGACAAGAAAACTAAGTATCCATCAAGGGTAAATAACAACGTCAGGAAAATATGATTGCAATAATAATGCATGTAAGTATACATATATATTCATACATGAATGATGCAAAAAAGGTTGAAGTCCAGAATCACAAAAAAACGACTCTGGCTCAATAGCTCAATTGCCATGTATCGAGACTTGCCACTTTGCGTGTGTGTTCCAAATAACAACTAGAATGCTCTGCTCTTAGCTCCATGTAAATAAATTCAATGTAGCCTGGACAGTCAGCATGTTTGTTACGACACTCAAAAAGGTTCGTTGGTTGAAGTTTAACTGGAGACGAGTTATAAGCTACAATAACCCAAAATCCTACTCTATCATTTTTATCTGTATTAGATTACGTAATACAAGTTTCACTTGTAGATAAACGTCCATGACCATGGCCATGAGGGTATGATGTATACCTATCAACCATCATAATTACTATTTGGCAAACTTGTAGAGATGTATGTTTATAGTGAATGCAGTGCAGCTGGATTTTTCGTCATCATTCTCTCTGCATAAACTAACACAAGCTATGAAGAGATATCAGTCTATAATCTATACCAATCTTGACTCCTTCAGTGATATATACTCCTCATAACTCGTAATTTTATCACATCATTTGCACCACTAGTCAATCTCTCACTTCATTATTCGCTTGCAATTGGATTTTATGCAGATTGGTAGTAATGTACATCGAACAGCAGTGCCTAAATCGAAGGGTAGCTAAAACGTTGAATCATCATTATATTTTATACGCTTATGCCTTTAAGTATGTAATTTTAGCATGCATACTTTAGTGAGTAGGTTTCTAGAAAGTATTGCAAGCTCATATTCTGATTGCTTTGCAAATAAAATGGCTGCTATGAAATATGAATGGGATGGAGATGGGATGAGATGAGTTGACACTTTAAACTGCGTTTATTTTTAATTGTGTTTTGTTCAAGATACTTTCTTTTTCACACCCGTACGTCATGCTCTGGACAAATGGCATGTGATGTGATGTATAGAACCTTATCTCAAGGCTAGAGATTGTATACTGATGCCAATATATTCATAACATGCATTGAGATCTTGTTTTTATTGCGGCTTAGTGAATGAAGTTCATTTGCAAAAACAAGGTTCCTCACTTTGCCCCTCTTCTCGCAAACATATTTTTAACTTGCAAACGCATCTCACCCAATAATGCAACTGAATATTCTTGCGCAGATGTAGACACAACAAAAGCATTAAAGAAAACATTAAAATTTGACATTTGAACCAACTGTTGACTGTTTAGGATTAGTTTAGGCTGTCTTTGTTGCTGTTTTGTCATTTCTTTCACTTAATTGCAATTTTGTTTGCTAATAATATAAAGTACGTGAGCAATTGGCTTGTCATTTTTTTGTACACACTGTACAATACTCCACTGCAAACTGTCTGCGTCTGAGAATCTCGAAGCTGACAAATATTATTCAGTTTGTGTAACTTCGTGACTAATGAGCAGATGTTCTTTATTAAGGTCACTGACGTCAAACAGTGCTCAACGCTGGGTCGGGATAATAATAGATTAACTAAATGTTTTACGTTATTTATGCGGCTAGAGATTTTAAAGGAATAATATTTGTCATATCTTATACTGGACACTGAATATTGAGTGACGGAAGCATCTGGCTTTTCATAAATGAAGATGAACAGGATTTTAGCATTGATGTAGAAAGAAACTGAGCAGCTGGACAATAACACCAGATAAATTACTATGTTTTGCTTAAACGCCGAATGAACTATTGAAGATAAGTAATGACCTGCACCACAACTTATCTCGTTTCTATTATGCCATCTTGTATTTTTTTAAAGCTATTTCAAGTACTCACATGATGGGTCTCTGTCCTTTTTATGAACGGTTGTCGAAGACAGCTTTCTCACAAACTTCACTTAACCACAATAAACCAAGGCAGGATCTAAGTGATATTACATGAATGAATCAATAAAAATAACCTTTCACTTTTCTTTCGCTCTACTACATTCATACGTCTCTAATATCCTGAAGATGAAGGCCGTATTTTCCTTCGAAAGCTCGACGCATTAAAATATCTTAAAAATGTCAACCACTGTAACCGAGAACTCATTTCCTCTTCACGTCACTAATATCTTATCGTCTATTGAACGGATTCAAGTTCTATTGAAAGGAGCAAAGTTCCAGTCGTCTCAATCGTTACCTAAGCTTTTTTGCGTATAATTTTTCTTTTTTTCTTCCGGGTTAAGATACTACTTTTATTCAAGTAACAATAGCAAAGTAACTGCAGATTATTTACTTTGCCTTTCAAATACTAATACTAGATTGCTACTCATTTTATTTAATCCTTTAGCATTGCCATTTTTTTAAAAAAAATTGCATATAATGGTAACCATACTAAACAAGCGCTATTAAATATTAAATACGGAAAAGTTCATGCTTACATCATAACGTACATAATATGACGTAAAATGTCTGTTTCCGTGTAACCAATTAGTGTAACATTTATGAAATTGGAAAAAACATCCTCGTCAATTCCCATCTTTCAACGAGGTCATTATAATATATGATGCAGAAGAAAGGATTCTACAAATTGAAGAGGAAGGAAAAGGAGTACCCGTTATGTGCTTATTAGAATGGTGACATCCCCTAGAGTATGCTTTGTGAACAAAGTGAGTCAAGTCATCTTATCGTGATTAAATATCGTCACTACAAAAATCACAGTGCTCAAGCTCAAGCATTTCAAAGTACTACTGTATAGGTAAGCATCTACCTAGTAATAACTGTAAAAAATATTTTTTCGCCGACACTGCACCGTAAAGTCAGGAAGATTGTACATCGCTTGCACATGTACATACGATGCTGTTACTGACAAGTCAAACTGATTCTTCGTACGTGCAGTTTATGTTATCGCATATTGAGAAAAATGTACATATACCTTTATGAACAAGATACTCACAATCAGTAACCACTCAAGCTTTCTTCCATTTCAGCTTCAACTGGTTTCTCATTGCGGTATTATTCTTTCCTTCAGTAATCCCTACCCTTTCTCATTGCTCCTTGCTTCCCCCTTTAAGAAACACTAGTTACTGCAAAGAGTATTAGGTATCCGAGTTGAATTTTCCTTCTGTCCGTCTTTAAAAGCGAAGAAAAAGGTTTCAACACGCTCGTGCAAATCTTTCAATCTATTGCCAAAACCGATCATATAAATTCAATGCAGAAGTTTCTAAATTAAATGAAAAAAAATTGGGGCATGTTGGAAATCAAAATTTGGTAGTAAATGTAGAATACATCCATGATAATATTTCCGATTTCATTTCATATCCCCTTGATGCATACAGAGTACATGGAACATCAATAAAAACAAGTCATACATATAAGCTAGGACTCGCGTTGAACATGGAAAAACCGTTCCAGCACTACCTAGGAAAAACGGCCCCCACAAAACTGCAAATGTCTTCTCTTGGCTGCTAGTGCTAGTTTTACAAATTCATACTTTAGATTCTTCGGTTGGTGTTGTGCAGGATCATCATTTTCTGAAGAAGATATGATCCTCACGTTTACTTAAGAAAAGTACATTTTCAAACCCATATGAAAAGGAATGTGTTCAGGAATCACGACTTTATGCAATGATAATGCTAATCCCCAATCCACTCCGCACACTGCATAGAAAACAAGTACAAAAATCAAGTGAAGTGAAAGGTGGTAAATGTAACACATGTGCGTATGTTGGAGTCAACGTTGCGTTATATATTTGTTGCAGAAACTTGTAATGCATAATGGCAAGAAGGAGCAAAGCAAAAAAAGCCCACAGCATCAAAAGGAAGGTGAGGTGGTTTGGTTTTTGGCTTGGCTCAAAGAATTATATGTGTATTTTCTGTGGCATTTTCATTTACACAACACACATGTATCACACTCGTATTATTATGATATGTTGGTGAATAGATTTCTGTAAATAGTCTAAATCCATTTCACTTTACTTACGAGGAGAGGAGAGCGACGAACGAAACGGAGAAGAAAACGGTGTATGAAGTTTTCAATGTTCATGTTGTTCATGAGGAGGAGGATGATGATGATACGATGATACATGGATTGGTTATATAGGGACCACGATCACGGTGAAAATATGTATGTATTGCTTTGCTTGTTATGTTACGTTATGTGATAGTGTACTCTCGCTCATATGGATGGATGACTACATGCATGGTTGACTGTAATAAAACCAAGGAAGAAATCCTCATCATGTCTTGTTTCGTTGTCGTTGTTGGTTATAGTTTAGGTTTTTTTATCTTCTGTTTTCAGGTTGTGTTATGTATGTGTACATATACTTTATGCCACCAAGTGAAATGTGAACATTGACAAGATGAAGAAAAACAATAATATTATACTAAAAAAATTACGACTGCTCCTGGTTCACAAAATAATGTAACATTTCAATCACAAATGACTACAACAATCACCTAGATCTTGTATCGTACATATTAGTTATTACGGTTGACGGTCAATCCAATAAATTAGGGGAGTAACGACAATGTGAAAATAGTAGTAGAACTATTATATTTAATCCAAATTAAATAACTACACTGATTGTAATTAGATTGTAAGAGTTTTTGGTTACAGTTGGCAATTGGTCAGTTGACTCTGTCGCTTTGATTTTGTTTGGTTCCAGCTTTAACACGTAAGTTGTCAAGTCTTATTTAATGAATATTACACAATTAAATCAAGTCAAGTGTGGAGGCTGTGTGAACTTTGTAATTGTAAACTTTTATAAAAAATATTTCAAAGATATTATTACTATTGTATTTGTTGCAGGTGCCCGCTTTCCATCTTTTTTTAATTCTGCACTCATTCCACGAGAATCAGGCATGTGATTATCTAGAGTATTTGAAAGGGCCAAATCAGTGACATGCTGATGTCACGTAGTAATTAAATTCTGTTCTCTTGTTTAAAACCTGAACTACTCCCAGCTGTTTTTAGCGGTAGGATATTTGCATATTGCCGTTCCGAAGATAAATGACAAATCTGTATTGTATTTAGATCTGTACCATATCGTTGTACAGATAATTTTAAACTGTCTTATTTATTTATTATTTTATTGTCACGTTTGACATAATATATATGTTGTTTGAAGTCGTGGAAACGTTAAGAATTTCGTAATCATACAGCTTTAATCGTAATGCGCATCAGGTTTAAATAGAAAGATTGATCATAAGTATAAAGTGATATTTGATATTGAAAGTTGGAAAGTATTAAGAGCACACACAATCTACAGCACAATATAGAATAGTTGTTTTAATGGTTTGTACTATAGTTACAAATCACAAGATACGTGGAACTACTAGCTATTGTATTCGGTTTTTATGTGTAATAATGTTTTGTAGCGATTAAGTCGAGTACAAAGTTATACTATACATAAGGTTGGATTTGTATTACTGCAATAGAAAATCCAAGTAAACTAAGACTCGTTAAACAACAACAACAAAAGAACAATAACTATGGTGGCTAAGAGTTAGCAAATAGTTGTTAATTGATTTTACTGAGGAAAGGCTGAGGGAACCGGAGGATTTTTATTTGAATATATTTTGAATTTTGTTACGTTAGCTATTTAGGAAAGAATTACATTGTATACATATATATGTATTTGTTGTTGTGTATCGTTCTGTGCTACGTGTTTAACGAATATTTAATTTAGTATAGTTGCCCAATCAGTTACTACTGCACTTTTACATCAATTGTTTTAACCTCGCATATCGTTGAATTGCATTCGACTAAGATAGCATAATACTTTTTTTACGACTGTATAGTATTATTTCGTATGAATCTGTAATTACGCAATCAAGGCATAATCAACAAGGACAAAAGTACAGCATAAACAACATCTTTCGTAGTGTGACAACTTGAATATTTGGTCATTACTTCCCCATTTTAGTAGCTTGTTGTTGTCATAGAGTTGTTGGTTTCGATACTACTCGAAACAGCCCTGGAATCGGTGGATCAGAATCTCAGAATGAAAGAATCTGTCTCCTGCTTGGGAATTGATATGAAAAGAATCCGGTGCTAAAATGCCATTTTTTAAACGTAAATTATTTTCGAAAAACCAAGAGAATCAACAGACTGGAACTGCACAAAATGGTAAGAAGAAAACTTAATTTATTTGATCTTGTACTAAGGATATAAATTTGCATAATATTGTTGAGTTTCTTGTAGATTCACATAAATTTTATTTGTTCTTTTTAGGAGTGGTTGGAATTAAATCGCCGGTGTCTGCAAAACCCTTCATACCTGTGCCACCATTACATAACTTCGTACCTCCTCCGGATCTCATAGTAGACTCACTGGGCAAGTCCAATAGACGAAGTGCTTCCACTGTAGCTGAACTCAAGACTTGGGCTAGTAGTTGCTTTAGTGCCTTTTTGCGTCAAGAAGGAGTTGAAGATCTGTTTATATTGTGGGATAAAATATCTCAGTTTGTCGAAGAATCTGAGTGCAAGAAGACGGAAGATGAAGCTTTAAAACTGAGATCTCTCATTCAAGCATCTTCGACTGTGATGTCAAGTGTTGAGGGGACGAACGTTGTTGATGGAAACAAAAATAATGAGGAAAATGACTGCTTTTCATGGATCAAAATTGTCAACACGCGGTTGTATGACGTTTTACAAACTCAGTAAGATTTATTACATTCCTGACTTAATGTTCCCGAAAACGCTAACAATACTTTTCTGTTAGTATAAATATTTTTTTCTATTACAACAGGTATTTGCCACGTTATTTGGAAAGCAAATTTCACATTAAGTGTCAAGTAGACATGTTCACTAACTGCGATACTGTAACATTATTGGACATACTACTCAATCAAAATGTTTTATTTTATTTTATGGAGGTAAACATTTTACTAATTTGTTTGGGCTTTTTCATAGCAGAACGAAATTATTGATGGCTTCCTTTCTGATTTTTTAAATATATTTTTGCTATTATTTAGTTTGTGGACCAAGAAGAGAAGCGAGAGGTGCTGGAATTTTTAATGGGGGCCCTGAATTTTGCCGAACAATTTAAATACGAAGGAGGAGCCGAAAATGTAATTGATTTTAAAGTGGCAGAGAGTGATGCTATGGTGCTTTACGAGAAGTACGAATTCTCACATAATTACATAGACTCCGATTGTGAATTTTGTTTTGAAACAAAAGTACTAAAGCTAGGAATATCCTCTTGTTTCTTTAAGATACATTTCTCTTCAGGCTCCACATCCGCTAGGCATGCGAGATGAGATTCGAAGTGATGTGGAAAGACTAATTTGTTCAAAGGATGAGATTGCACATTGTTTTGATAAGGCAAGCGTTGAAGCTTTTTCGTACCTTCAGGTGACATGCCTTGATGGCTTTTTGAAATCCTCTTTGTATTTGGCATTCCTTTCTGACCTTATTGGATCATTGAGCTCAGCAAGGTCGCAGCAAGGCATGGGTACATAATACACATTAATTTTATGGACTCAAAAATAATGAGAAACCTTTTTCCTCCTAAGGTTTATATTGTAAAAAACAATGACACTATTATTTTTTGTGGATACCTTTAACAGACTCGGGTAGCATAAGCAGTACGACTTCAACAGCTTCGACATCTCATCGGAGCAACGGTGCCTCATTATCTAGTCCACCTCCACAGCGGAAACAGTAAGTAGCCGCGTACATATATACATTTTTATCATATGAAACAATAGATCTTTTCTTTACTTATAATCGTGTGTTTCTATTCATTACTATTTTAGCAAACTGAGCTTGGGAAGAGTCAATGCACTCGGTAAATTTGAAGCTGATGCTGATTTAGAGTTAGTTAAAACGGGCAAAGGTTAGTAGTGAGATTTTATTAAAATATCAAAATGTATCCGTTTATCCCTAATCGTCATCACTTAACATTAAACATTTTGATCATAGAATCCAGCATAACCAAAACGGTGAAGAAACTGGTGAACTATGACGAGAAAGAAAAGGTAGTATAGAAAAAAAATGAGTGCAAAGAAAGTGAAGTTAAGTCCTGAGTTACAAATTGAGGAATTGTGTTTTTTTATATTTTAGGCTAAAGAGGAACTAGCATGGCAAGTAGCAGCGATGATAGTAAACGAAGTAACTAGTGTTACAATGGGATCTGGCGATTCAAACATGATTTATCAATAGTGTTCCAGTGCTCACTCTCAATCGAGATAAGCTATAATTTTGTTTATCTAGTATCAATCAAATCGTACTGTTCAATTCCTATTGTTGTCCGCTATTGTTGGCAGTTGTTTGCCAATGATTCTTATATGTACATTACATACATATACATATTATACAAATTAAATTATCACTAGCAGCATGTATTTTAAATATTATATTAAGTAGGTGAAATACATACGCAACTGAAAATTGACTGAAGAACTTACTATTGATCAAAAAAATATACTTGTTCATTCGTTGTACTATCCAAGGCCTGAAATATTTTGCAAAAGCGTCTAATCTGAAAACGGTAATAAGTATATGCTAGCAATCAATTTTTGAATAATGAATATAATAATATATTATTATATTATATTATGTATTTGTAAACGCAGCACAAAGATCTGTGATTCGCCATGTTACTGTAATCAACTGGTCTAAAGAAAAATTAAAACGTTGAAACGACAATCTACAAAAAAAACAAATTATGGACTTGTTTTCATACTCAAAATTATTTACGTTAAAAATGATATTATTCTCTGAAGTTTTATTGCATCTTAACTGAAATGACACTAGAAATCACAATACTAAACATTCCATCATTATTATTATCATCATCATAAATATCACCATTTGAATTAAATTGTAAAATAGACTACTAAATTCTAATAAATAATAATAATAATACATAATTGATAGTTTTAGATTTTATTTTTCAGAAAGAAAAAATCAGTTTGATTAGTTAACAAGAGTTTATTACAGCCGCTTTTTAATTAGCTTTTCTAGTTTCTTAATACGACTTGACTCAACATTAGATTCTGGCGAGTCATGCTCTTGGAACTGACTATAATGGCTGTGAGACATTCCGGAAGTCCTGGTTTTGAAACTTTCAATGAAAGGACCTTGCTCTGTCTTTTTGAACCCCTTCATGTCCAAAATCTTTGAGAACTCGTTAGGACCACAGTCTGGAATCAATTTCGTGGCTTGATCAACAAAAGTAGTTATTTGCTCTACAGGAGCCATTGTCACTTTCAGTACCATCTCTGTTCTGCCCATTTCTCGCACTATTAATTTGCTGTATCTGCAAGAGCAAAAATGCACAAGGAACCATTTAGTTAACCGTGAACTCCATGTCAAAGGATATCTCAATTGTATACTTCATATGCCAGTATTCACTTACTTATCTGGTGGCTTCCGTTTGACAGTTAACCCAATGGAAGGTAAATCAAGCAAGGACGTTTTCAAACTTTGTGTATCTAAAAGGAGTTGCTGAGCACCATGTTTGTTGATTCCTTTGCATTTTTGTAAGGCCGAGATGTACTTCTCCATAAAGAGTCTAAAAAGAGAACAAAAATTTAATGAAATGGATGTATGTATATCTCTTGGAATTTATACCTGTAAAACTATTGCAATGAAAAATTTTGATACTCACTTTGCAAACTGCTGACAAAAGGTTACAAAATATTTTCTGGACGTTGCTAAATAGTCTCTGAGAGTAGGTACGGTAGATTTCCATTGAGATATCATTCCGGAAACATAAGCGCTCTGGTCTCCAACCTTGTCCACAGCTTGCCAGGCAGTCTGAAACAAAGTCAACATGCATACTCAGTCAATGAATAGAAACATAATGAGATTTACTCAATTTATAATTTAATTTAATTTAATATTTTTCGTACCTTGGTGATGGCAGTAAAAAGGGGTTCACAAGCTGCATCCAAGTCTTGAACCAAAAGAGAAACTGAAGTTTCAATCACATCAGTAAACATAGCGCGCTCATTCTCCATCGACAACTTTGGAGCAAGAGGTCCCAACTTCTCCTTCAGTTTCTCCTCTAATTGTTGCGTAGTTTCCACACAATATTCTGCAGTAGTCAAAATGCATGCAATACGGTACAACTCATGGCTTGTAAATCGAACTGCTTCCCCTTCCTTTAGAAATGATTGAAAATTTTGGATCAGGCCTGTAGTGTTCAAGTCCCTTAGCTCCCTTGTGATGCTGGACACTGAAGTTAAATGTGTATTCTGATTGGCAACTTTTGGAAGATTAGCTTGAAGAATTTTGTTGCAGTAGTCTCGAAGTCTTCTGATGAACACAATTCCTAAGTTAAGCAAAGGCTCCCCACAGCTCAACTGGGTGCATTGAATCAAACACTTTTTGTAGAATACAAACAAATCCGCACAATTAGCCAAAACGACACCACTCGCGTCAGATGCCTGAGGCATAGGAAACCCATTTATTCTCAAATCCGCCACAAACTTGTCAATAAGCTCCATCAAGTTCTTGTCTTGACTCTCCACGTAAATGTACAAAAACGGGTCAAAACACTGAGCCATTATCCGATGAAAAACATTAGGTATAATTTTCCGGCGAGGAGGAGGAGATGCCATGTCCTTGGCACCAGATTTGTTGCCACTGCTGCTGGTATCACTGTTATTTTGAAGGAATGGATTTTTCTCATCATCTTCCGCACTTGAGGACAAGAATGGATTTGTAGCATCTCCAGGATCTTCAATTGCTTGACCACCAAACCGTAAAAACAGGAGGTTCTCAAATGAGCACGTCTTTTGGATTGCACTTAACAAGAGCTTCACATCAATCTCATGTCTTCGCTTCACCATCACTTTGGACAAGTCCTGACGAGTTTGATGACAAAACTGCATGGCAATCCTTTGAGAAACATCCCAATGAGAGGGGAAGATTGCTCCATATCTCTCTTCAAACTGGATAAGATGTTTCTTTAACCAAGCATAGCGTTTGTCAACTTTATCCAACCATGCGAGATCTTCATTCTCATCAAAGAGCACTCCATACTCTTTCAACTGGATGGAGATAAACCATTGGAGAAGATCATGTTTTACATGTGGCTCCAGCACGTCCAGAACGAGACAAGCTTCACTCATTTGCTTCACATGGAGACTCCCCGTGGTGGATGAGAAAGACTCTCTAAACTCCAAGCTGATTTGATCACCGAGCTCCTTCTTGATGTCCTTAACTTTTTGAGCAAGCTCCGCAATTTGTGGAATGTTGTGGTAGTTATCAAAATGCTCAACAACGTTGGCAACCCCTTGCAATAAATTTGCAACGTCTCCATATTGCCTTGTCTTTACGAGGGTTTGAAGCGTGTCCACTCCTGAAAGCAGCATATTCAAGTGGTTCAGGGTGGTTATAGCGGCAGTGAGATTACGCTTAGCTGTGTCCAACTGACGAATGTCCCTTGTCATGTCTCGTACCGCGGCCTCACTCTGTTCTGCTCGGCCCTTCATGTCTAAAACTTTGGTGACAAGGGCTTCAATGGATGCCTGAGCACGGGTTAACGCAGTGACTCCATCTTGACCTCCTCTTCCGGTCTGATGCCGCACAAACTCCCGTATCTCCTGATCCGAATATA
The DNA here is from genome assembly GCA_964034955.1 of Orchesella flavescens. Classification (NCBI taxonomy): domain Eukaryota; kingdom Metazoa; phylum Arthropoda; class Collembola; order Entomobryomorpha; family Orchesellidae; genus Orchesella; species Orchesella flavescens. The sequence goes on from OZ035953.1 coordinate 20,428,596, forward strand.
AAATATCCTGCTCGACCGACTGTATCACGTCATTAAGTTGAGCTAATGATTGCTCAGTTGGAAATAAAGTGTTGATATGGGCTACAATATCAAACTCAGACTGGTCCAACGGGTCATCGCTTGGCAAAACTTGTTCAATAGCTTTCAGTACTTCTGGAGGCAACTGGGTTATCTCAGCGTAGCCATCATCTTCCATCCACATTGTTGATAGAGTGACGTTCCCCTTTTCCTTCTTCTTCCCAAACTGTCCAAACTGAATTTCTGCGGCACCTGCCATTGTCAAAATATTTTTGGTGAATTTCAAACCAACTGGAAAATAAATCACATTTCCTTTATTAATTTAGTGGGTCAACAAAAACTGGAACACAAACATTTTTCGCCTATCTTTTTGCCACGCAAAAATTCGGATTCATTTCTGACTTAAAAACAAAAACAAGTGTTGTGTTAGCTTCTTTCGTAGAAAAGATCAGTTTACCTCAAATCAGCTGGCTGCTTGGCCTGTCAGCCGTCAGTGAATGTCGAGCAGCGCAGCTTGTTTTCTTGACAGTGGCGACACTTGACATGAGATTCGCTAATTACTACACGCCTACAACTACTCAGATAATTGTTTATATCTGACAATTCAGTTTCGTTACTGATTTTGAATCAGCCCATGATCATATATATATTTCCACAAGAGAAATGAATTTAAAAAATGTAATTTATAGAACTTCTTTTTGTTTTTGCTTAAAGCCAATACAACCACCATCCTATTTATGAGGATGATGAATACAAATGAATGTGCAAAGCAAAGAATGTGTATTGTGGAGCACGGCCGAATTAAATCCACATATTTTCACTACAGCTGCACCAAAACAGATTCTTTTCTTCTGGTATTGCATACGGCATGAAACCCTCTTACTCATGGCACTTGGTATTATTAGTCATTCCAACTTCTGTGCATCTTTTTTGTTTGCCCATAATACTTGTACACCTGCCGAGTATGTATTCCCTTATTGATTGCTACCTAGCTTAAGGCTATCATTCATTGTCTCTCTCTTCTCATGTGATATGCGTACTCCGTAACCAAAACTGCTTACTACTCTACATCACACTGATTTCTATTTCTTTCCTATATTTCTCTTCATGCTAACGTCGTTACACAGCACACATTTATAACGCTTGTTTTAAAGTAAAACTATAATGACGGCTACTGCTACTGCATTAAAAAGGGCTGAGATAGTAACTTTTACCTTTCAAGTTTTGTTAACCCAGTAAATATATTGTTTGAAGTCGAACTGCACTCAAAGTCTATAAAGTATATGACTCATAAAGTACATAAACTAGGGGAAAGGGCTTTAAAATCATGGATATTGCATGCCATCCATGAATTAAAATAGAATGAAAAGTTGTTTCTTTCGTTTCTAACATATGGAGGGAATTCAAAAGCAAATGAATGGTGCGTTTTTTTAAAAATAACGGTCGTTAAAATTAAAGGCTAGTCTAAACATGAAATATGTGACGAACGGAAAATATAAAACTAGGGGACTCCTTCAAGTTCATGACACATTTCTGCATTGCAGTCCCTAACGTATTGGTTTCATAATGCGTGATGCCATAAACCTTACTACAAACACAAACGTGACCCAAAATCTCATACAACTTATTCTAAGCTAGATTTAAAGAATAAAAAACTTACCTGGGAACGCCTCCATTAATAGACGGTACTCATTAGTGAGACGGTAGTTGTTCCCTTCATTTTTTTGTGGGCATTCCCATCCCTCATGTGCGTTTCGGCCAGTAGCATGACAAATTGGACAGACGACTTTCTTCATGACTGGACAATTACATTTTCCAAGCTTATCTCGCAACCAATGAGATCTTACGGTACGCCAAGGCTTCTCGTTATAAAAGCAGACAGGACATCTTTTTTGATAGCCTTGGACTTCCAATGGCCTCCAACTTGGCTGCTGGCGAACAAAAGGGACCTCTTGAACTTTGAAAGGATCGTATCTTCTATTCATAGGGTTGTCCGGATGTAAACCCCTTAAGAGATATCGAAGACCATATTCTGACTCGTCTAAGATGGAGGACTGTTGACGTTCAGCTACTTGGTCACGGTCCATAATTGACTGAATAATAATAAAAATATTAATAGTTTACTATCATACAAATCATATCCAAAAAATGCTCCTCTTTTATATGTAACGTCTGTTTATGGCTGAATAACGGTATTAAAGCTGAATTAAAGCTTTGAAATCAAATAATCAAGATTATGGTTAATGCCCAACTTTTCACAGCTGACAGTAAAAATAATTCAATTTCTATTTAATCACAACAACTTGGATGCTTCAGGAAATGAAACTGACGAAAAATTGACGAGTTCAATTAAAAAAGTATGGCTTGCGAGTTGACTCAATTAAAATGGAGTTGGAGAGCGAGTTAAAAAATACCCTTTCCAACTTAACAAGTAATGAGCAAACTCAACAACAACAACAACAACAAACAACAACAAAAGTTTTGTAATCAAACTTAGTCTACTGTCTAATTTCTCACAATGGAATCTATTTCAACCCAATAAAAACCACGGGGGTCCGCCGAAGAAACTAAAATTGGTTGGTTCACTGCCTCCGTCTACTCCTCAAGCCAGGTCGTTACAACCTCAGTTGTGCTAGTGAATTTGACATCTTCCACTATCACTACCAAACTTTGTTATTTATATACCCACACTTACTCACTAAAAACAAGAAATCAAAAATTTTGCATTTTACCATCTGAAGGTTCGAAAACTACGATTCAGTCGACAATAACACATAAATTATGTCTTCGCTAAACCAGTATTACATAAAATATTTTGTATTAACTAAATATATGATGATAATGATAAATGGTTTACTAGTTACTAACGTCGCTCTTACAATGACCAACGTCTTGCAGTTTTTCCAATAACTGGAATTATACAAATGTAATTAAAATATTTTGTACACACAAACCCGTTTTGTACTCATTAAAACTACCATTGGAACTGACACTGGCGCTTAGTAACTACAAACTATACTACTGCAACTATGTGAGAATGTTGTTGACTTTGTGAGGACAACTTTAAAGCAATAAAATAGGCATAAGATTTATGAAACACACAACAACAACACAATGGCGTTAAGCTGTGACAATAAACTTACGGCCACCATGTCTGGTGTACAACGATTATATGAAACGCATGCTACAAACACTGTTTAACAAATAGTTTGAAGATTAATTAATAATCATTTCAATTCAGAGATAATACTTTGTACTTACAAAATCAATTAGTCTTCAAATGGAGTTCGACGATCACAAGCAACACCCAAACCGGGGTATACAAATGAGCGATCCCAAATCCCCTTTTGCCAAAAACTTCAACCGAGCAATTTTTTAAACCGTGTGTGTCACGTAGCTACTAATTAACAAAGTCACATTCCGTCGTTTAGGCAATTCTTCTTAGCACAAATATTAATTGCAAGCAAAACAGAAAAAGTATTAACTTTTCAACATGATCATAAATATTTACGTTCTTAAATTCTTTGTTGCAACAGCTTTGATAAATGAAAAAGCGCATTGTTTACATGACATGATTACATGTGCTGACATCCTTCTACATCTACATTGATTCATTCTTCCAAAGTTCTTGTTGACGACGTCTTTGTTATGCTTGTGGTCTTGCTTGCGAGTTTCTCAATGGATGGAGCTGAGTGGGGCTACCCCTTTTCAGAAGTGATAGTTCTTTGCTAACAAACCAAATATTCGGAAGGAACGCTCATGAACAGATCGCCGAAAATGCATTACAAAAGTCAAAGCGAGAGAGAGAAGAACAGAGCACATAGCATAAATGTGTGTGTTTCTGCTACTACTTTTTACCATTACAAATGAGTTTAAAGGGTATAGCTGACAGAGGCTGCATGGAGTAAAAAGCATAAAGGAGGCAAAGAACTGTGCTAGTCTTGGCGTGAGTTTGCATGCTTCATCTCACTCATCTAAAAAGAGCATGCCATGCCGATGCCATTCCACACAAATCGGATCGGAGAATATCCTTAGCATTACATTGAAAGCAACGCGTTTCACCTTTTTCTATCACCTCTCTCTGTACTTTTGATAGTATCCAGTCTCAGTTTGATTCGAATACATGTAATGGATAGAGGAAACCACTGGACTGGATTTTTTCTTCAATGCTTCTCTGCTCCTGGCCTGGTCGCCTGACAGCACCGAACCAATACCAACGCAATATGGTGTAACGTAGTGCAACATGGTAATACAAAACCTTGCTTTAGCTTACTTACTTCCACGCCACACATACAAATACACACACCACCACCTTCCATCGTTCTCCGGTATTGTCTACTTAAAATGCAAACGGGTTCAGTTCATACACGCACATAGACACACCACCACACCGACTTTTGTTGTGCATATAAAATACCCAAATACCTATCCCATGAATGTTATTTTTCCGGCGAAATGAACTTGCACCAAGAGTATGGAGGAGGGTGCTCTTCTAAGAAATGTATGGCTGAGTATCACGATGATGATGATGATGATCATCATCATCAAATTGATGAAGTGAGTGCTGTGTAGCAATGCTATTTGAGAAGAACATGACATGAGACATAACATGGTATATGGACAAGATGCGTTTTTATTTCTTTCTCTCTTTCATGCCGTGTGCTGCTGGATGAATTTAGATGGATACAAACGAGAGATGCATGTTTGCATGCGTGCAGCCTAGAGTTTACTATACAATGCTTCAATGCACTGTCGCTCGTCCATCTAAAAAGGGAAGAAGGACTGTATTTGCATTGCTTTTACTATTGCTACTCCTTCTGCTTTGTTTTTAACTTCAGAGCAAGCATTATTACACAATGTTATGGATATGTATATATTCTGAATCGGGGAAAAATGTAAGTATTCCATACTAACTTTTCGGCTTTACTAAAACTCGTATATATTTCTATGCATAAATGTATGTGATGTGTGCATGTAAAACGCATTCTACACTTTGTGGATTAGGCAGGCAGGCCAGGAGAGCCAAATGAATTTGTATTGAATTGAATGCACACTGCATACATATGCATCCCTCATAAAAAGAGATTTTTACTGTCCAGCAAAGAGCAAAACCGAAGTTTGTGTAAGAAAGAAGAGTAAAAATCGTAATTAGAAGGAGTGAAACATCTTTTTGTCATTTTAACTAGCTTATTCCAGCTAGGTTTTTCCTTTCCCGAAATTTGGTTGACAAAGTAAAAAAAGTTGAGTAAGAAGTGCATGCCGAGAGCTGAAAAAAAAGTACGGAGACAAGAAGAACAAGGGGGAAAGAAGAAATACAGATATACCGACGGATGGACGAAAAGCACACAAGAAGCGAACTAAAAAAACGCTGATTCGCATGCTTTCCACTACTACTCACTAGTACCAGAGTACTACTATCTGAGGATTTCACGGTGTATTTATTCCGTTCAAGCGACACATGAAGCCGATATAATAGGAGTAGTAAATGCAATAATAAATATAGTATTCCCACATTTCACACACACACTGTTCCTCTTACTTGTGCTTATAGTAGCTGTGTTCTTGTTGGAGTTGTTGGATTGGATTTGGAGTGAAGTCGGGTGAACTTGTCGGCATTCGGTACATCGGCTCGTCATTAAAAGGAAGTATGAGTGCGGCATTTCAGTGCTAGTTAAACTAGTGAATGGTTCAGTCTTTTTTGGAAAATGGTTTGCAACCTCTTCAAGAAATGAAATAAAGTTTGATTTGCAAAAAAAGTTCCAAAAAACTCAAACCCAAAAGGTGGAAGGTGAAGAGGATAAAAGGCCATTTGCATACTCACATTTACATACAGCCCAATATACAAATTAAACCCTTTTTCTTCTACTTTTTTTAAGTCAAGAGTCAACAGTCAGTCACACTTCTCTGTAGGATCATACATTGCACAAGTTCTCCGTAAGTGGATGTCAGTAGTAGGGTAAGGAGAGCAGAGAACAATAGCTGAAAAATGAGTGGTGGTTGGTGAACTTCTTTTTTTAAATAATTAACGTGACTGCTCATTGACATCTCTACTCATTTAAAACTTTATTGGTTGAGTGAAATCCTGTGCTTGATTCAGTGGAATCTGTGTGAAAAAAGGTTACATCCTTGCTTTGAAAAGGTATATGAAAAAGTGAAGCTGATTTATTTGGGTGAATTTAAGAACAAATTCATAACATGCGTTTTGTTTGTTAATTTTTGTATTTCACAGAAAAAACCTAAGCCGCTTTGTGGTACCGTACTCACGACAAGTATTGAGATTACTCGATCAATTTTTTGAGTCGGCGTTTATTGACAGCTGCATTTTTCAGTGATATCCGGAGATTTTAGTCATCCACCTTCGCTAACTCTCGTCCGTGTTTGACGAATCCCGATTTTGTAAAGACTTGTTTTGCAATATGGCTGGAAGGTGAGTAACTTTGACATATTATGAAGCCTTCATAACATTTCAATCAACTTTAGAACAAGAACATGACGTAGGTTTGATGTCACATCTCATCATTTCTCTAAGCTTAACACGTAGGGGAACCTTCTTTCATTAAGCAAGATTACGCATCACTTACGCATACATTATCAGAATAATTGTTTTAATTTGCAGTTAGTTAGGGTAATCTTTCCTTATCATTGGGCATCATGAATCATCCATAACATCAGAACATAACATTCATATACCAAACCCAATGTTTCAGATGGTTAGTCGTAGAAGACACATTACCATCCACGATGCTTTGATGATCCAATGTATTAAATCTTGTGCGTGTCATCAGCATTCATTTCTTATTATTCATCATCACGTTTTATACTCCTATTTCTTACTTGAGTGCTAAAAAAAATCATACATAAACGACAAGACAGTGAGGTATGGTATTATGATGATATGACAGCCATGTACAGCGTTTTGCATTGCTGTAGGTAGAGTAGAAGCATGCTCAAGTAAATCACAAGCACACATATCTCATAAGTAGGTAATTATATAAAGAAGAATGAAAAAAATAACAAGCAAGGAATATTCTGTCGAACAAGCAAGTGTAGACACGAGACCTTGATATATTTTATATGATATGAGGAATCAATGTGATTAGTCGGCTTAAGCGTTGACAGAGTGTGATCTTTTTTTATATGCAAACCTGGAGGGTTGTTATTGGAGCAAAATTGCAATCCTTGCCATGTGCTTTACTCATTGCACATAAAACATACATTATTCATATTTCCATTTTATGCATTTTTAATAGTTCAGCTGTGGTGGCAGTTTAAAGGTTTTGCGTTGCGGATTTAATTTTTAGTTTACAGTTGGAGTTTAAGTGCAAAGTCATAATTTTTACTAGGGTTTCTCAGTTTTTACGCTAGTGAGGATGATGTAGGAAGTTACATAATTTTTATTGCTAGTATTACGCAATGAGTTGAAAATAAAAAAAATATTATAATTTGAATTAAATTTATTAAATTTTCAGAGAATATGGTGGAAATAGGAGGTATCAAAACTATGGACCGGCTAGCCCGGCTTCTCGCGAACCTCCCTTTGTCGCGTATGTTGGTAACCTTCCACGAGGTGTAGTTCAAGGTGATATCGACAAGCTGTTTGGCGATCTGAAGGTATTAGAGGATTTATTTGGAATATCATAAAACTTTACTTCATAACCCTATTTCAGAAGTATTACGGTTCATTGCGAGTCATAAGCCAAAATGTGAAAACCAAATTTTATACATGTACTCTTCTTTATTCCTTTTACCTGTAGACTCGTTCCATTCGACTCGTTTATGACAAGGAAACAGAGAGATTTAAAGGCTTCTGCTACGTTGAATTCGATGAATTTGAGACGTTGGAAAAGGCTTTGCAATACGACGGATCTGTCATTGATGGGGTTCCCATTAAGGTACAAAAAACTTTGAATGCAGTCTAATAATAATTACTGGGTACTCGCTTGCCTGCCGCTTTGGCACTCGGCGTACTATCTGCTCCTTTTAGGCTGATACCACACGGGGCATAAGATGAAGTGTGTTACCTGCATAAAGATGCATAAAGTCATGGAGAAAAGTATCAGTCTAAAACGATCAGATGGTTGATATCATAGAAGAGGCTATTCAAGTGAGCAATGAAGCAGTGTAGCGCCACGGACAAGCGACAGCTCATTATGTAACAAGGATTAACCCTGTAACCCAGCGATGATTTTAAGAGTGGTTGCTTTCAATTTATTCCAGTACCTAATTGAATATACTAATATTGGAATCATTCTAGGTTGACATTGCCGAAGGTAGGAAAAATGATCGGGGAGGTCAACGTGGTGGACGAGGCGGTGGCCCTATGAACCGTGGTGGTGCCGGCCACCAATCCTACAACCAAGGGTACAACCGAGGAGGAGGTGGTGGTGGCGGTGGATATCATCAATCTCCCCCTGTTCAAGATGATCAATACAACAGTTACAATAACTACAACAGAGGAGGAAACTCTCGTGTCGGTCAAGGCGGCTACGGTGGAAGGGGAAATGGAGGTGGTAATGGAGGTGGCAGTGGTGGCGGCCGGGGTAGTGGCAATTCTTATGGCGGATATAATGCCGATAGGGTACAAAGACCTTACAATGACACCAGAGGGTATGCCGCTAGACCACGGCGTGATTCAGAGAGATCAAAGACCTCGGAGGAGTTCAAAGAACCTACTCCAGGTAAGCGATTATAAAATATAAAGGTCCAGTTTCCATCATTTTAGTTAAGGAAATTATTACAATCAAATTTTATTCATTTTGCAACTTTCAGAGGAGCTTGCAGCCAGGCCCAAACTAAAACTTTTACCTCGCACTGTTGCTGAGCCCGTAAATGCTATTGCTGCAAGCAAACAAGCCTTAGACATATTTGGTGGGGCTAAACCTCGTGAAGAGAATCTGAAAGGAAAACCTAAGGAAATCAAAAATCACGATGGGGCTGAACACCGCGATAATACCGCCTAATATTGTCCAGGCAACCACAATTTATTATAAAAACAGTAAAAGTAGAAAAAAAACATTTCTTCTTACAACCTCTTTTTATAAGAGAGTTACTATGCCAGAGACGTGTTAAAACAAGTGAATAAATTAATTTACAATAGAACGAAATTGTGTATTGTATCACAAAATCTGTTTAAAAATTCAATTATTATTATCTATGCATGTATACATTAACAGCTAAATATAGTCTAATCTTAATTATTGTTATTACTATTATTTTGTTGTTGTTTTTTTCTCGGTCGACCTAACTGTGTTCCCTTGATTTCTTCAGCTATCAACACATATGTAATGTACATTGTGTACTTTAAAAAAAACTCCCTATTGTTACAAATGAAAAATGATGTACCCCCTTTAGTAATGTTTGTATATGAATTCCCGGTGTGTGTGTATGTATGTGTCGGTCAGTGGGTGTAGCAGAGTCACTCTTGATCTGGAAAGATTCAACAATAAAACAAAAAACTATGTATTTGCGTAATATGTAAAAAAAATATACTTTACTATATTTAGTCGTACATATTATTATATACATGGAATAATGGAATGAAAGTTCCTTTTCATTTGTGTGCTGCAGCATTATTATTATTTACTTACTACTCTCATTCTCCGAGTGTTTGACTTGACTACATTTTTAAAAAAACAAGTGAAAATGTAAAATTTACCAAGGTTATATAAAAATGATGTGTTAATTCACATATAAAAAACATTTAATTTCTTCCTTCATGTTATTCCGAGTATTAGAACTGTCGATAAAATCATGATATTGTTAAAGAAAAAAAACTTAAGAATATGAGTAAATGTTAATAACAAGCGTTATCTCATGCTGATTTTTTTGTTGTTGGTTTTTTTTTCATTTGCTATAGTTACAATACCATATATTAATATATATGCACATGATTTATTTCGTCACTGTCTGTTTAGATTTTTTTTAAACCAAGTATTCGTCGACATAACAACTAATTATTTATTTATAAATTTACCTGTCCTTCTACGTAAGCGTGTGTGAGTAGTTGTAGTATCTTGAGAAAGACGAAAAAGCTGTTCATTGACATTTAGACTTTATAAAAAAATGCAATTGCATGCGCTATTTTGATTCTTTGTAAGAGGAAATACAAAAAAATACACTGTAATACGTACTATTAGTTTGGACAAGAAAATCTATAAAAACCAATGCTTTGTTTAAAACAATAATTAATTGCGCTACTATAAAATACGTAGTTAAAAAAACTGAGTGGTTAATAAAGTATGATGATTACTCACCTAGAAGTCAAAAGTTTTTAGAAAGAACGAAACTATATATACATTATATAAATGAGCACATTACAGCACTAAGTGTAGTTTTTTTTGTAGGTACAGCAGGCTAACGTTTTCTGCATTTGATTGTATACTGATGGTGATGATTTAAATGGCTAAAAAAATTACACAGTAATAGTATAATGCATACTGTGTATGTGTAAGTAAAAAAGAACGAACAACTAATGAAAAATATCGTACTATTAAAAAAACGAAGGGCTAACTAGCATTACATACACATACATATATTATTATGATTATTGTAGAAATATATAATATATATAATTTGTTGTAATACAAAGATTTAAGTGGTAGATAGAATGTACGTACGTATATTAGAAGAGAACACAACTTATCAACAAAAACAAAAACCTGAAACAGAGACGGTTACAATGATGACGTTAGGGTTGGACTTTGTGAAGTTTTGCACATTTTTTTGGAAGGACAGGATGAGATCCTTTTGTTTTTTGCATCACAAAAAAAATAAGTATTCATTCGGTACTGGTCACAAAACTAGTTATCAAACTCAGAGAAAAGAAAAATAACTGTTATCTACTTCAGGCTATAATCTACTTACATGATATACAATACATTTAATGTACAGTTGAAGAACTATCAAGGATAGTGTAACAATACTGTTGGATATTATACGTACATCGTAATCTACAATTATGTGAGATCTTCGTGTAGGAAACTTTTTGCATTTTCATCACTCCTCCTCATACATATAAACTACTGTTAGTAAAAGTAAAAGAAAATAAGATAAGAGTGAACTAGGTTTAGGTTAAGGAGAAAAAACAGTAAGCTGTATTTAATTATGGACAAAATATATACATATATTTTGGCTGCTAATAACGAATTTTTGTGTGTCAATCCAATGTCTAGAAGGGATTTATTGTTTGTTTTTTTGGCGTAATAATCAAAAAGTCACTCTCCTTTTCTGTCATCTTCTGTCAATGCAATATACCAATGTATTTCAAAAGACTCCACTACTGACGACGAAAATGGTACTTAATCTCGGGACGAAGATGATTGTAGATGGTACATAAATACAAAACCTAGTGGGCATTATTACTTCCTACAAACTTTTTATATGTATGTATATAAAAAAGACAAACAAAGGAGGGGCAATTAGAAGAAAAAGTTTTTACTCAATTTTGGAATCGCTATACATGTGAATCGTACTCTCCTATTATTGTAGTCATTAGGTAACTCCTTTTCAGTTTTGAGAAACTCTCAGGAGAAGAATATTTTGAAGGAAATATATAAAAAAAAAACTAAAGGTGGGCTCCTCATTTTCTTAGGATGTATTGTTAAAAAAGGTGACGTAAGACTAAAAATTTGACTATAAACTCAAAGGAAAACAAAATGTATGTAAATCTATGCAATTGTATATAAAGTAATTATATACATACATAAATGTACATGTCTAAAATTGTGTGTACCCTTGTCTCATGAACTGACAGTTTACAAGTTTACTCAACTCAGGTGCAGAATCAAATGATCAAAATTGTTACTGTCTTTGTGTGGTTAGGCGTTATGCTACTTACTTCCAAAAACACGAGTAATTAATTCAGTTCGTTACCTTCATGGTTATTGGCTAATTGTCAGGGTTACGTTGCCTGTTTGGGTTTTACTTATTCAATCCTCCTTTTTTGTTTCAACGACGTAGCTATAGCAATAAATGATTGTGCGTAGACGATAAATTTTATTTTGCAGCAAATAAACGTGAAATGACCTGTAGGGAGAAGAAGAAACAATAAAAAGTTGTGTGAAATTGTGGAAGGTTTCAAATAAAAGGAGGAAAGTTATTATAATCGAGGATCCCTGTTTTCATTGGCGAAATGAATGGATATAAAAGTTTCCCATGCATATTTTTTAGGAGTAGGTACATATTTAATTACTCTGGACTTTTATAAGGAAACTAATGAATCTTCTGTGTGGAAGCGTAATCATAAAGATACATACAAAAAACAAACATAATGTACTATTTGTATTTGGGATGAAATGGCATGAGAACTATTTAATATTAAAAATTTTGTTCTTTCTAGTCTAAAACTGCTTTTGTAATTTTGACTTCACTTGACTTGAGAGGGAAGTCAACTTAAGTGGAGTGAAGGTTTCTTTTTCTTGGTTGTGTAAATCAATATCTCATTTGTAGCTAACGAATTGTTCTAAGTTTTAAATTATTTACTTTAATCTACAAAGTCTCTGGAAGTTTGTTTAAATTGATATTGCAAATTATTTTTGTGTTGGTTTAGTTTGACACAACGAATAAAATGCTGTTGGCAGCCCTTTTTCATTACCGAATATAGTATTTCTTGTTCGTTTTACTTATCCCTTTATTTACTGTCACATCATAAAACATGTTTTATATTCGCTTGCACAGTTTTTATTAATTTCACATGCAAAGCCAACTTGTTGAATCCTTGGTTATCATCTCACATTAGCTTATCATTATCATAATCGTCAAGAGATAGTGAATAGTTTACCCTATGATCGAATGCCATGCATTTTGTGCATTAGAGCATGAATTTCATTGGGAAAAGGGTAAAACCATTCTAAGCCAGTCATTTCAAATTAGGAGCACGATTAACCCGGAAAAGTTGTGATTTCGTACCATTTTATAGTTCTCCACTACAACTGTTCCCCTCATAAATTCTACGAGATTAGATTGAAAACGTCATAATATTTTCCACATGCCAACTTTTATTCGGTTTGAAAGTCATTACCAGGAGCTGTTTTAGGAGGGTTAGCTAGCACCAAAATCTCTAAGCATTGGATTAAGGAGCAAACATCATACACTTTGTAAACCGCCTATAAAAACTCATTCCAATGTGGAACGTAGCATTGTTTTATGTATTTTAAATCCCTTTCTCTCACTCTCTTTTTGGAGTGCTTTCCATTCTAAGCCATTTACGCTTTGTACATATGTTTTATATTGAACATCAAACATCACATTGAGACTCTTCTTCACTGGTGTTTTTTCAGAAGACACGATCATTTTAATGCTTATGTGTGTTGTATACATTGAACTTTTTCCTTCAAATAAGTGCTATCAAGCCAACTATGTATGTTTCAGATGAAATAGTTTACGAGAAACTTTCACTCAAGTCTCGTTTCTCTTGCCCAATGGCCATCTCCATTTCTTCCAAATGGATTGGCAGAATCAAGAGAGCAGACCATGAATACCACCAACTAGAAACAAGAGACCAATAAGCCGGAGTATGGACCCTTTGGTACAGAAAAGTGCACATACATAATATCTTTTCGCTTTTGGATGACTAGAGGAGAGTAAACTCTTGTATCTTTCATGAGGGAATGTTTTTTTCGTTCTCTTTATATTCACATCCATTTGCTCTCTAAAGCTATGATTTCTTTGCTCTTTATCTCCCATAGTCCCATAGCTTTATATGTATATCGTCTTTAGAGAAATCATGTTCAGCAGCTTTCACCATCTCTTACTCAATTCCCACTTTCATTCATTGTACACATAACATGAGTCATCACGTTTCTGCGTCAATTCTACGTTTCCCCACATAACTTATATCAACTAAGCTTAGCATTGCATACATAAAATACCCTGAGATGTCCAATTTGCACACCATAACTTCGGAACATTAACTGACCATCAATATGTTTGGCACAAAAAAATATGAGTAAGCAGGCAGAATGCAGCAGCATCATCATCAGCATCACAAACCAATATATAATAGACTAGCTAAGATGTGCTCTATAGATATTCTCGCTGTTGAATCGTTTCATACAAAAATTATCTTACGTAAGAATTCTTCTGAAATGACTAAAATATATCTATTCGAATCACGATCGCATAAATTTGCAAAGCCTTTCTAACTTTTTTTAGAGAGAAAGTTTAGTTGTATTTTCTCCTTTTTCTAAGTCAATATGTGCATACGGATATCAGCATAATGCTAGCATGTTCCATCTCACTTCAATCCAGTTGTAAAACACATTGGAATACCGTTACAAATTGAAAATGGGGAATGGCTTACTTCTCGTTAGTGAAATTTGCAAGCGTTCAAAGGAAGAGACAAACGTATAAAAATAGACGCATAAATATCTACCATATCTTATGCAATTTATACACGCAAAACATACACATTTCTTTTTGTGTGTCTTATACTCGTTCCTCTCATGTAGGTTTTTGGCAATAGAATGAAACTCCAAATGGGAAAAGTGAAGAGAAAAGAAGTGTAATGTATTCTATATCGATTTGTTAAAAATGCCAAACTGAGAGACTCTGACTCTCTCTTTTTCGTGTACGGCGGTTGTTAAAGAATCACACCTGTGGGAGGCAGTAGTGGTATCGTGTTTTTGTGGTGTTTTTATATACATACATTCTCCACGTAGTTAAGCTTCCTTTTTGTCTTGCTCCTTTTTCCCATCCTCTATTCTTGTCACCTTTTCTTCTTGTTAAAAAATATATGCGTGCCTAACTCCATACTGGAGGAATTCTCTTCTCTTGCTCACATGTACTATTTTATACGTGCGGAGTCTGTTTTGTGGGCTACACGGAACGTAACGTACCTTTTTGAGACTTCGATCGTAAATGCTGTAATAAACCACTCTCTCCTCGTGTTGCACGGTAATGCTAACTTTAGCTACAGCACCGTACACCATATCACTTCCTCCACTCTACGCAAAGCAAGATACATAATATAAATATATGTCTACTTTTTACTTTTCTTATTACTTTCCCACTTACACGCATCCCTCTCAAAATCATCCTGCTTATCAGTCATTACGGATTTCCTGTCCTGTTGAATTTCAGCCTTTAGTCGTGGTTTTAGTCTCGTCGAGTGAAAACATCCATCCATCTAATACAATCGAAGTGATGGTATGAGAGCGGACTCAAATTTTTCCTTTTTCTCTCTCACATCTCTTTCTCCTCAACTTTCCTTTTTACTCCTCTTTCTCTCTACTCTTCTTTCACTTAGCTCATACATACAGGGGCTACACAGGCATATTTAAGCTTTGACTGGTTGGTGAAGAAAGTACTTATGTGGTAACAATTGCCACAGGTGAAAGTAAAGTGCATTGTGAAAAGTGATATCACAACCACACACACGGTATTATTAGGTACGGGATTGAAAGGGAACTCTCTCTCTCTCTCTCTGCTTGAAGCTTCTTTGTATCAGATTGAGGGGCAGAACCTACATTATGTGATGAGTGATTACAAAGAAATCATTAAGCAACCCTTTTCCAACCTCAGAAAATGGATAACCGATCTTAATCGGGTAAGTGTACCTAATTTATTTAATCAAAAAAGCTTTACAAATACAAAATTAATACAATACATTTTAATTAAAGCAGAAATTCTTAGAATTTAGTTTGTGCAATAATAAAATATTCATCATTGTTATCATAAAGAAGCAAATTTAATTAAATATTATACAATCATCAGCATCAGCGGTAAGCTAAAGCCAGTAGTAAACTTTCAGAGAAGTATATTTTAAACTGTGGTCGCATCTCAAGGGAATTTTCAAAGAATTAAAATTGAAAGAGAATTCCAGGAAGAAAGTCTATTCAATTGGTTTCCAATGGAACTGAAAAACATTTATTATAAGGATAGTTTGGCAAGAATTCGCATACGATTAATAAGCCAGTCAAACAATAAACATACATTCTTAGGTTACGCACATACACTCAAAGTTTAAAAGTCTTTTCCCAAACGGCTTTTTGTATTCTCACGCCTACGCTCCAAATTAAGAGTTCTGGGTTCCCTTATGTTCTGGGTAAGTAGGTTATTTTCTTGGAAAAGAATGAGTGAAAGGAGTAAAAAGAGTCTCCTGAGGCAAAAGAGTAAAATAAACGGTAAAGTATGGGAGAGAAACATATGCTTATAAAATTACATGTCTAAAGATCTATACACTTTCCCACTATAAACGGTGTATGTATATGTTATGTATATGCCACAGAATAAAGTTCATGGAAAATTGCACAATGAGAGTGATGGGATGATAAAGGGAAACGTTATACTTATTGAAAAGCCAGTAACTCAAAACTTTTGGGATCGCTTACAAGTTCACACACGAATGAATGGTAGTTTTATGTATGGAGGGCATGAGATTAATACCCAACAACAAAAAATCTTCTTCCTTCATCCTACTTTCTCTCTTTTCTATGGACCGTTGATGATGAAATAGTATGCACATACATAAACATACATAATATGCATGAATGCTACTGCATAACATTATGAAAAGGGATTTTTTTTCGCAAATTAGAATTTTGAAAAGAAAAGGCTTTTATGTATGTATGAGAGAGAAACTCATGCTTTTACCTTTTTTGATGTATGCCATGCTTTTCATCATGAAATAAAAACCCAACCAAACTTTATATAAAAAGATGAACAGAAATGATGCATCATTCAATCCCATTCAAGTTGAATAAAGTTACTTTTTCCCACAAATACATAAAAAAACTCAGCTTTGGAAATCTGAGACATGTATTAAACTTCAAAGCTGGGCTTAATCCACATTACGTATTATCTCGTTTAGATTCACACAAGGAGAAAGGATCAATGCATCAAGTTTTTTTTAGACAGATAAAAAAAGTTGACTCATGTTCATGTATGTATGTATATGGTATCTAATGTCACGTATCAATAGGCATTACATTCTGAGATGTTGGAGGATTAGTTTCGGGTAAATGTTGCGAATAAAAATTCAAAAGCAGATAAAAACCGACATGAACGGTTACTTCTTTGAGGATCCCATTAGATAGCAATAGGACTGGGAGGAAACATGAGTTGTGGGAACAGATCTCTTCATTTTACAGTTCACAATTTAGATCATTTGAATGTTCTTATTTTACCCCTGGAGTGAGTTGATAGATTTTTATAAGGGAAAGGAATCAATGTAGGCTTTTTACTAGGAGAGTTACATTTTCCGTAGAACAAATTCAATATGAATACCTTCAAAACTAACATTCAAGTCCAACTCCTTAAAATGAAAACGTGGCTAAATTTTCGAAGTGAAAGTGATCATAACCCTGATATAACATTGTTTTCAATGCAGGGAGCTTCCACATCTTCATCGTTTCCAACAGTGGCTGCATCCTCATCAACATCATCAGCTTCACCTCCATTATTTACAGGAGTAGGGACATCGGCATCATTTGCAACAGCTCAAGCCCCAACTCCACAACATTTAGAAGAAAGCTCAGGTGTGGCCGAGAAAGAAAGCTCATTTTCCCCTCAAATCAGTATGGAATGCTTGTCACCCACTGAAACTGCTCCGAATCCAAAAATTGGAGAGACAATGAACGAATTCGAGTCCATTAGACAATCCTTGGACTCGTTGAAAATCCAATCAAAACTCTCCGAGACCCAAATGCAAGGTTGGTTTAACTTGCTCACAGTTGTGTATACATAAATACATCTAAACAAGTATTTTATATGATATGTTTACATTGCAAACTTTCATTGTCTCACAAAGTAAGAAGTATATGGGAGAATTAATTGAAATTCTTTCTGTTGCTTGTTCCAAATTGTTGTTTGTTATCTAGAGTTTCGCGAAGCGTTTCGATTTTTTGACAAAGATGGGGATGGGTCTATTACAAAGGATGAGCTTGGGATAGTAATGCGATCATTGGGGCAGTTTGCGAGTGAAGAGGAACTCAAAGAAATGCTGAAAGAAGTTAGTATCTATCATCTATTTGATATCACAGGCTTAACTACCTACGCTAAACGTATAAAGAAATCACTCTCCATTCCTCCATTTTTTATATCCCTCCATTATTTTCACAGGTTGATATAAATGGAGATGGGTTGTTCAGCTTTGAAGAGTTTGTTGAAATTGTGTCCAACTACTCTGGCAATACTGGAGGTAGCACAGATGAAGAACAAGAGTTGCGAGATGCATTCAGAGTAATTTTACATTTCGATCACGATTTTAATAAAAAGGCTCACTCAATTTTAACAACATTCCACACATGTCAAACAATTTGCTAAATGTTTTTTTTCCAGATTTTTGACAAGCACAACCGGGGTTACATTAGCGCTTCTGATCTTCGAGCAGTTCTTCACTGTCTAGGAGAGGACTTGAGTGAAGATGAAATTGAGGATATGATAAAGGAAGTAGATGTGGATGGGGATGGCCGTATTGACTTCAATGGTAAGATATATTATAGTGCAAAAATGCACTGGGTCATTCATACCTTGTTTTATTTTCTCATCTTGAAAACCTACTTATGCCACTCTAATATCGTATGAAAACATTTCAATAGAATTTGTCAGAGCTCTCGGAGAGCCGGACTTAACAGAGAGGATGAGGATGTGAGGATGCTGAATGTGAATATCCATTCACTCATAAAATTTCTTGTATTGAAAATTGGAATACTTACAAGTGAACATTCTTCATATATACAAATATACCCCAATATTTAATACCCTTTTGTAGTGATGTTAGCAAGGAAAAAAATATTGCAACGGAAAAAGAATTTATTATGCTTGATGCTTCCTTAGAAATTTATTTAGAGATAGATATGGTGTCCGAACTATAACTACAACTTCTTCCACTACATGTGTAAAACTGTACTACTTACTCTTCACTGTCGCAAATCGAGTTCCGTCACTATTCATAATAATGTATCTATTATGATCAACGACCAGTTTTCAATGTCCGAGGAAACAATATTTTTGACCACTTGATATATTTTTCTTATG
>OZ035953.1:20447788-20476473 GCA_964034955.1 Orchesella flavescens
TCAGCGGTAGAGAGACTAATTAAAGAATTACGTGCTAATTGTTCCATATGGCATATGACCACTATCACCAAGGGCTCGTAAAACCACCCTTCCAGATGGCAGGATGCTCACCATTGTAACGCTGCAGTTGTTTAGACTTATACGAAGCCAAGCTTCTCCAGGGAACTGTAAGGCTCTATAGAAAAAAATAAATCGTAAATTTCAGTCATTCATGTCGTGAGTCGTGAGCTTTCATAAATAAATTTAAGTTAAAAATGGTTCTTCAACATACCTGCACACAAAATATCGAATAACATTAGCATGGCAGACAATTAGCTCATAGGAGTCCTTTTCCTGCTCTGGATCAGCTCTATGAAAATACTTTCGAAATGCTGCTTCAATCCTTGCTCCATCCTCGTAATACTGCTGCAAGTGCGTAATTATTAAAAGGACGGTTATTTTAATTTTTGAGTACTAATAGATGAACAGTTAAGCTTTTTGTTAGGTTGTGAGTATTTAGAAAAATCGACATACATGCAACTCAGGATGCCAATTCCCAACTGGAGGCTCAGCAAGGCAAGGAGCTCCTTCCCGGAGGAATGGGTCATGTGATTCAATGCTCAAGTCTTTTTGGCACAACTCCTTCAAAATGATTTCTGCTGTTTGGATGGCTCGCGTCATATTTGAGCATACAAGGGATTGAAAACTAATACCAGAATTGTTCAGTCTTTTCCCCGTTAGTTCTGCTTGAGTTTCCCCAAGAGCAGTTAAATACCGCTCCATGTCATTCTTCCCTTTCATATTGTACTGACCATGGCGAATGAGCACAATATGCCTTATTGCTTTCGTCCGTTTCTTCTCCAATTTTTCCATTATGTCATCATCCCCAGATGACCCAGAAGCTGAGTCCCCGCTAGATTTACTCCGTTTTGGAGGCTTGAGTAAGCTGTATGGCTCTCTCCTGAAAATTCAAATTAGACAGATATGAAATTGGCATTTCCAAATTCTTGACATTTCTTCATCTATTGCCATGGTTAAATCCAGTACTTGTCCCAGTTGTAATCCCATTTTGAAAAATTTTCAGGCACATTTGTAGGCTTGGAAGGACTCCAAGGTGAAGCTGAGGCTGATGAGCAATGAGTCACTACAACTGACACAGATGCAGCGGCAGCAGCCCCAACAATCCATTTACCATATTTCAAAAATTTTAGACGGTGCATTTTGTCGTTGTCTTGAGCACGGTCAAAGTCTTATGCTGAGCTAAATTTGATTGCTATCCAGTATCCAGTTGCTTTGGCTTCCTCCTTCCTTTTTTCTGTAAAAGACCATTTAAAAATTCAAATGTTATTGTGGTTATATAATATAGTGTTATAAACTAAGGTAACTTGATCATATTCTTTTCCAAGAATCCCACGAGATCAAGCTTAAAATAGGATTGCTTTTGAAATCTACACGGCTTTGTGATACATTATAGACAGCTCTTTCCAGACGTATCGAGTTACAGCTACCCACATTGTCGTCATGATGATGACACACAATACAGTACCACTTCATTGCGAAACAGCTGTCAACTGTCGGTTCTAAGGTGAAAACTGAGAAGTATGCTACAGTTTTCTTTGCGGTAAAAAATCAATAAGAACTTACCTAACTCAAGAACCTATTGTTTGCAGAAGAATTGTAAAGAAGTCAAGTCAGTAATGATTGTTGTTACACAATGAGAAAGCTAAATTGCTTAGTTTTCACTAGAATCCTTAGTTGATTTATTATGTAAAAATAGAAAAATGAAAAGAATAACAGTTGTAGTTGCATAAAAACTGGACTAGAGATGAAAATAAATATATATTTTGGGATGAGGCATTTTCACATAAAAACCGTCCGAGGGAAACCCCGCTCTTGAGATCCAAAATCAAGTTGCTCCTTGTATGACAAAGGCCATCGCATTTTATCGATCGTTCAACATCATCTTAGAGCTTTAAACATAAGCTTTTTCATGTAGCTTGCTACAATATAGATGCGTAAGAATAATGGCATACGCAGTAAAATGATGTATAGACAAAAGAAAAGAAGCAATTTGATGCTTCCTTTTACCCTCATCGTTGTAAATTATGGATTTAACACCTTCAAATTTAATGTACATGATACTTTCTGGCAATTTACAGATTTTGAAGCATTATTTTGTTGGTTATTCGAAAAGATGGGGCACTCTGATTTTTTTTTAAAGTAAAGAGCAAAATGTGTTGGTTAAATCATGTCTATTTGATTAAAGTGAAATGGCAGGATATTATTAGAACCCCGAATGACGCTAAAGGCTATTTAGATATCGTTGAGTTATTGATAAATATCGTTGTTTGAAAGACAACAGGAAGTCGGTTGACAGTCTCATCAGCATGGTATACAACGTAGGATTTTTTGCAAGCAAAATATTAAGCCACGAGGCATGGGAGAATATTTCATTTCCACAAAATCAATTACGTATGTTGGTTATTAACATTTAACATGAGACACTTGCCAGTTGAATGATGCCTCGGTAACCTATTGTCTCTTGTATGCATTTCAATTTCCAAATTATGATAGTTTAGGTGACGATGGAGCGGAAATTAGTGGCTCTATGTCCCAATCTGTTAAAAAATCAGAATAAATGAAGTTGAATTAGATAACCAAATTGATAGTATGACATAAAGAAGGGTTAGTCGATAACAGGAATGGTACAAAATCAAGATGAATTCATAAAAGTTGAAATTTAAAACCATCAAAAACTGATAAAGATAAAATTGAATAGAATGAAAAGGATGTCAAAGGTAAGATAAATGACACTTAATCTCCTCCAATGTAAATTGTAATGTGACTGAGTAACTCTGAAAGCTATCTCTATATTTACATGCGTCACATAAATTTCACCAAAAGTCTATAAATATAATTTAAATGACACGGCATTACATCATGTCAAAACGTATTATTTGGTTTTATGCTACTATTTCAAAACCTCTAAAAAACAAAGTGGAAAAAGGCTCACCTAATTGCACTATTTGCAACAGAAGCGTTTACTTTGGAGAGGGGACGTACATAAACTCTATCATTTTTATACGGTTGAGCTAGAAACCTTTTAGTTGGAAGAAACAAATAACGAAACCACTCGTGGAATTGAAACTTTTCTGCAACTTGAGCAGGAACCAACCAGCGACGTGCCACAAAATCTCTAGTTAGTTTCCCTAAAGCTAAATTAATATAATTCAATGCTCACCCTAGAAATGATGATGATGAAGATGAAAGACTGCGGAGTTGAAAGTTTTTACTGAGAACCCAACCTCTTAAGACAAGCACTTTGCAATTCATTTTATTTTCTCTTTCCCTGCTCATTTAGCCTGAGGTCCGGCCTTCTTTTTCTTGGTGCAAAATTGTTAGCTTGGGCATCCTCACTTAAATTGTGTATTCTTGCAATGTGTCACCATGTATGTACTCGAAGCAGATTTTCTTGTTAAAAAAACCCTGATAAATGTATCAAGCTGCGCTAGATTTAATCCCGATTATGGTTACGCTCCAGAGTGGAAATATGCCTATGGAAAATGAGTAGTTTTCTACAGTTTTAATATTAGAAAATTAAGCCCTTCCTTTTTTCATTACCAAGTAAAGGCAGTCATTTAAATTATCTTGTTCATTTGACTATCAAGATGAAAATAAGCAGCAAAGCTCATTCTCAAAGCTCATTCTCCATTTACAAAGGAAATATGTACACATACGTACATACAAAGTTGCACTCACAAAAAAAAACTTTTCCAAGAATCTCTTCAATAGATCTCAACTAACTCGCCATCATACATTTTTGCATATACATATTTATACTTAGGTAAATACTCTCTTGAATACATATTATTTCACCTTCATCAAAATCAAAGGAACAGGACAGGTAGAAAGGGGTAGATGGTGAGTACCCATTACTAAGATTTTATACGCTCGTGTCGTCAGCTTTACCTGAACTCATTAAAAAAGTGGACTACCATGCAGGTATTAATTTCATCGCAATATGTGTACGTGACTTCTTTCCTCCATCCCATTTCTGAGTAGCACATTAAAGCACACAAAGGGAATGGAGAAATGGAAGGTTTATAACATGTTCTCATCTTACAATCAGACTCCAAGTGTCCTTCACATGATCCTCTCTGACTGATGGGAGATGTACACGTAACAAGTGTGTGTAATTACGTTCTCAGTTGTCATCCATAACTCATGCTTACGCTTACGCTACTCATACATTTATCTACCTTATGCTTTCATAAAGTTTGGAGGCTCCAGTGTTGTCAGAGAAATGAAAATGAAATGCACGGTGAATTTGCATGAGCGAAGAAGGCCATTACTTATTTCAGGATTTCAATGCTTTTCCTTTAAAAGCGAATGAATGCAAAAATAAAATGGAGAGAGAGAAAGTTTTCCAACAAAAGGAAAAATACATGAGAAAAGGATTTTAAGGTCCATTCATGTGGTGTTAACGAAATATATTAAAAATAGCTGAAACAAGGAGAAAGTACAAAGGAGAAATAGTTCCTCATTCTTCATGTTTTGTATTTTTTTGGGGTTTCTCCTACCCAATATTTATATGTATATAAAGGGTTTTCTCATGAACAAAAAAAAGTATGAGATGTGTTGTGAATAGAAAAAAAATGAGTGGACAAATGTCTGTTTTTGTACCACATTTTACTTTTACGACGAGAAGGGGGTTATAAACAAGAGAATTGTGGAAAAAGTTTTTTGAATGCATTTAGTCAAGCCAAGTCCAAGCTAGCTGCCAACTTTGCAAAGTCAGCCAATATAGTAGTAGAAGTAGTGTTGGTACAGAGTAGAGAAAGATGTTTTCATTACATTCACATGTACTTATAGACCAGCACTTTTCTTAGTTGAAGTGTCGTTCTCTAATACGACAAGACAAGAAGGCATACAAAAAGGGATCAGGACTTGAAGGAGGCTTTCGCCTCTCGCCCATTTTATAGGAAAATAAAGGATCTTTTCTTATTGCTAGCTTTGTGTGTAGATGAGACCTCCAAATACTTATTGCAAAATAAGAAGTAGTAGTTTTGCTTTCACAATTCGTTTCTTTCTCTCCGCCACCTTCAACCACATTCCGCAAAATTCTGCTGCTTAGCACACCACACCACACCATCACACTGCCCTGTCAATGGGAGAATATATATGCCCCAAAAAACAGATAAGATGGGAGCCAGTGCCTGGTAGAGAGAGAAGAAGAGGGCGAATAAATTTTGTTGGTGGAACTGGTAGACATTGTGGAGGCTTTTTTCTTTAAGGGAAACTCTTTAAGCTCTTTCCTTCTTATTCATCGGAACATATGTCCAGTGAGTACTACAAAAAAGGACATGATTCCTAATGACAACCACATTCCTCCTTCCCTCACTTCACATACGCTAACATTATATTGTCATTCTAACGTCACAATGTGTAATGTTGAGTTTAATGTCATCTAACAATTTTGAAGGATATTACATGCATCAGCGTCACACATGGCCGACTCCACTACTCACCAGTTCTCCAGCTGTGTTGGATTTCCGACACTCTCATGCATTATCCACGTCCATCCGGACACAATATTGTGAATTTTGATGCATGAAATACTCTCAGTCCTCTCTACTTTGGGTCGGCTGTCTTTGAAGCATGGAAATGGAATGGTTCTGGTACGAAGAAGACCAAACCAAGTTTTTCGTTATGGGGAAAAGACTCTCAAGTATTATGGTTGGTCGTTAAGCTAATGCTCAACTCTCTCATGTCACAGCCAGTCGCGTTGTGTAATACTTTATCTTCATAAATGGCTAGTGTTATACACACGAAGTGGTGTGCAAGTTTGCACAAATAGAATGAGTGATAAAGGCGTTGATAAATTCTCCATCAGTGCTTTCCCGCAACAACGAATTGGAAATGGAATGGAGGAGAACCAGCACTAAAAAAGGATTCAACTACACACACACACCTCATTCATAATGCATTTCTTTCCTCTCCTATTTTGTTTCATGTGTATCTTTCCACACAAATGGAAATCTAATACAAAAATTTGCATTTACCAACATTGGAAATTTCCCTCATGGGAACAGCCTCTCTCTCTCAACTTCTCTCTTGTTTCCGCTAGTATCGAATCTCTAAACGGAGATTGTCCTTGATCTATTTTTTAGTATGGAAAGTGGTATAAACCACACTTCACCCATAATTTTTTTTAAAGGGTCATCCTCTCCACTGTCTCCAATCCCTTTTCTTTGCAAATAAAGGGTAACCTGTTGCACACTCTCGTTACTGAGAAAAAAATATGTTGACAATCATATAACTATCCTAATCTCATAAAGTTGCTACTTGCTTGAGCTTACCCTCATGCATAACTTGTACTTTGCTCGGCTTTTCCTAACAACCTTAGTTAAATAGTGGGGAAAGTTTTTCCCCAACCAAAAAAGCTGGTAATGCAAAGCCAACGCTGAGCCCTAACCAAAGAATGATAATAATATATGAGTGGCCACATCAAAAGCGGAAGTACACATATTGCTTTCGCGACTGGACTGACGTGGAATGAAAGATTGGTCGCCAAATGAACTTGGAATTGGAACCAAGCTAAGCATGCAACGATTTCACTCACAATCCCAATCCGTACCCAAAGTCAAATATTATGTGTTCATGGTTGTTGTGTGTGGCTGTTTTTAGGAGTAACCTACATTACATCCCGCTACATTACTATCGTATTGGATGATTTGCTGGAAGGAAACAACCACGACACGCATCCGTACACACAAATAGGGATTTGGAAAATAGTATGGTAATTCCTATGTTTGCTTATTCAATGTCGTGCGATGAATGAAAAGCAAGCCATGCTATATATCCTATGCCATTTTATTTGATGTGAATAAAATAAGTAGTAGCTTGGAGTAAAAAAAATATGTGAGTGAGTGGGGTTTATATTATGGTAGGGTTTGGTGCCGTTATGTTACGCTTTCTTCACTTCCTTCCTCCATGTCCCTCTCTATCCAACTTCCGTCCCAAGTTTTACAATTAGCTTTGCCATCATTCAAGCATACTAAGTAAATGGCTCTCAAGTCGTCATTCCTGGGGAAGTGCATAGCGCCAGGGAAAGCCAAAAGAGCTAAAGGGCTACATTTAAATTCCGCTAAATTGGTTTATGCCATAAACTTTGTTATTTATCTCTGTCTCCCTTTCTTAACGCTGGCATGGAGAGATGGAACCAGGCTTTCTCTTCTTCTACTACATTATCCTAGTTGAAAGAAATAAATTATAAGAATGGAATAGATTTGGCAGACACTAATTTATCCGTAGATGATACTACTGATGATGAAGTAGTTGCTATTCCCATGTACATTAAATTGCTTAAGGCAAGAATCCTTGTGACTTCCACAGTGTTCTAATATCGACGTGAGCCATTAGTCAAATTATTTTATGCAACAGCAGCCTAATAACGTAAAGGGGAGAAATGCTAGAGTTTTTGTTGTTGTTGCAAGTCATTACTAACTATTATTATCATGTTGTTCCGCTCCTTGTCTACATACTTTGCTATTTTCTATTACTTCCCATTTTTATCGTTCATTATCACATGTAGATACGCATTAAGAATGTAATATCATATATTTTTTCCGTTTCCTACCACCCAAAATGTGTGAGTTACTGGCTGTGACGAGAGCTAAGGAAGTCAAGTCCAGGGAAAATCGCAAAAAAAAATCGGACCAAAACAAAAACCAAGGCTGGTAACGCCAAGTTCTCATATAAACGAATAGTGGTATAGGACAGTTATGAATACAATAAAAATGCTATCAATTCCAGCGACTTGGGAGCACAGACAAAGGAGAAAGAAAAAATATACGAATGCACACAACTTACATTGACTAGTAGTAGTAGTTGCCCATATGTACTTATTCAACAATTCTTTATAACGAGACAATACAAAAGGTTATAAAGAGATTTGTACAATATGAGATAGGAACTGAAATGGATGAATTTAAACATTTCTCATTCATATATTATGGATCTATATACACATATATGTAGGTATGTATAAGAGTATGAAAACCAAGTTGGCACGTTTTGTGTTACCTTCCATATAGTAAATTCACATTAGGTTAGGTATAAAAGTCTTTTTTCTCTTCTAGTTTGCTACTATTGTGATGGTCGGCTCACACACGGCTATATCCTTATTCCATTTAATGCCCTCTGACTCTGAGTGCCCAGAAAAATCCGTCGTGTGTACGAGTATAAGTCCGAAAAATACGAGAAATGAATGAATATAAGGGAAACACACAAAGTTTTTCAAAGAAGGAGAAGGAAACGTATCATGTGGCAGTAGTAGTGCAATTACTAGAGTATGGGAGGAAAAAGGATGTTGTAGTTGCGTTTCATGTGAGTCGAGACGAAGAGCCAAGTGAAACCAAACTAAGAGCTAAGCTAGGAAAATAAGAGAAAAAAGGAGTTCTGGGCAGGCTGTGCTGAGCCACTGCTGTTGGGAAATGTATAGGGAATGTATGAGTGACTAGGGAAAGTAAAGCTCGAGAGAGAAAATCTTGAGTCGAAGCATAATAGCAGAACACCAGCATGAAAAAAGGGATAGTTGGTTAAATAGCATTGGATCCCATTTTACCATGTTATTCTAGTCGCCTATTGAAACATGGGAAGACTGGCAATGCCAGCTTGGAATAGAGACGAAGGAATGGAATGGAAGACAAACTTGAAGCTAGAAAAAGGCAGTATGTGGCAGAATTGAGTAGAGTGGAGAAGACTCAGAGCTCATAACAAAAACAGCTTTTGTGCAAAGGGAAAGAGCTCAACTGCTTTATTCTCTCTCGACCCACCGTACCGTGTACTATATCTTAGTAGCGTTGCTAGTAGGGCACTACTTCATCCATTCACTTTACTTTCACCAACATTGTACACACACTTTACAAGGGGAGCATAGCACTCTGTATTTTAGAAAGCAGGAGCAGCTGAAGAGGTCTTTTTTTCCTTTCCGTAGTAGATGTTCGTTCTTATTTTCCTTTAGAAATGGACTTGTTTATCATATGGCATTGTATTTGCTAACTTTTCTCGTCGAGTAACGAGAGAGAAAAGGAAACCAAACCAGCTTGAGCAATTTTCGTACTGCTGCTGCTTCTGCGGATGGTGAGATGGTGAAGTGAGTTTTTTCACTCTCATCTCTTCCCATTACATTTTAGTAGTAGATAAGCTTGTGAACTGGTGAGAGCTACCTGTTTTTCTCTTGTGGTGCTGTGACGTGACTCTATCTCACTTGGACTGACTGACTTGATTAGTTAATACTATTACATTAAGAATACATAGAGCTCCCCCCAGTAAGTACACATATGTTTATATATTTTTCTTCAATGTGTAACTCATACATTCTTTACCCAAACTATAGTTTGAGATAGAGGTGAGACAAATCCGTTTGAAAAATCTTGTCAAAACCAGCTACCTTCGAGAGATTAACTGCTTCCAAAGTCGGGAGCGCTTGCGCTATCCTCAAAAATTACTTATTTGCCCCAGTCCCCATAAATTTTCGAGTCAAACCACGTACATAGTTTATGCATATTCTTTGCATCGATTTAGTATGTTGTTGTTTGAAACTTTATGTCTGTAGCACAACAGCTTTAAAGTTTTGACTCCAACTGCTTTTAAACTTTTATTATTGTCTTGGAAATCAGGAAGGTGCCGGCAGGTTTTGTTTTGTCATTTGTCCCACCTATATACTTCAATCACACATGGGAAACTTTTGATGGTGGATGTTTAGCCAAGAAGTTTGCATCATCAGTGAGTAGCTGAATCGCTCTTGATTCTAAAGAAGTAAAAGTTGAATAAATCATACTTACTATTTAAGGAGAAAAACAATAAGATAGGGAAGCTGTGATTGAAGTAATATATATATTGTAATATGGCATTTCACACGTACACACGCAAACTTCAGTCAGTCTTATGGATTAGTAGGGATGGAACATGTTTCGTACATACGTAATACGTCCATTGAGAAAAGAGCCAATAAGTCCTTTAACAATTTCATTTAGTTCCACTCCATGAACTAATCCTGCCATTTTTTATTGCTGACTCTGGCAAAGGCTAGCTAGTTCCACAAGGTCTATTTTTTCTTTTACGGGGTCCTGTCTCTTTTGACCTGATTCTCTCCAGCTGGATTTCCGGATTGTTATTAGAGCCTTACTCATTTTATTCCCTCTCATTTACAATACACAAGCTCAGCTTGTAAGTTGTGCATGTTGTTAGTTTAGTTGGCGTGCTCATGGTATGGTACTCCATGAAAAAGTAGAAGAGAAAAAGGAAAACCAGCTGTAAATAAATAGGCGATAGCCCAACCATAATTACTTCTCCTTCTTGAGGAGCTGCTAAAAGCTACGGATTGTTTTTTCTTCTTCATGATCACAACAGGGAGAAGGAAATGACTTGAAAAGCGCTGAGTGAGAGAGAAAAGCTGCATATGCTGAGCAATTCATGGCTCCGTCCATTGACTTGCATATTAACTTAAGCTAGATACAAACCGATTTGTTTTATCTTCCCCGGTTTTAAAGTATGCACTTATGTGTGCTCATGAACTGACTTAGTCACTGCTGGGCACTCGTGTATTGATAAACTTACTAATTCATAAACGTTCTTTTAGCTATACTCACAAAAACAAAAAAATCTGCTGTCAACTTTACCCACTCTACTCGATACACACGGATGACTCAAACATATCTTGATGAACTCTTCCAATAAAAATATATCATAGCTTTACTATGTAAATACTGTGGATACGTACTTACATCCAATCAAAAACATTATTTTCTCTTGTTAGTAATACTTTTTCTCAAAATGCCAACTAGGAAATATATTCCTTAGAAAGATATTTATTTGATGTGCACGTGAAATGCAAAAAAACACAAAAATACACTTAATGAAGAAAATAAGTATGTATTTTTGACGTCAATTCCATAATTGCCAAATCCATACTACCAACAACAGTATCCATCCTCCCCATCATCATAATATTATGAAGGTAAGCCAACCAATTTTATTTCTCAAATTTATATACGTACTAGTTGCACTGCACCACCCTGCATGCCATTGTAAAATAAAGTTTCATGCTACATGAAAGACAGTGGATTGGTAAGCTCATTATAATGACTTGTTTTAAATAGAAATGGCAATTGTGGCATATAATGAAGATGAATGGTTGCAAGTGGCAGTTTTGTGGTGGGAAGGGATTAGGAAGGATAATTAAACGTTTTCTTTGTGCACTACTTTCCAAAGCTCTTATGTGCTTACAACTTCAATGTTTATGTGTATTTGTATTATCTGAGTGAGAGAGAAAGAAAGGATGTAAGTATGGCAATGGCAATGAGAAGAGAAGACTTGACATCTTTGGCGATGAAAGGTAAATAATACACCTACATCATCATCATCATCATCATCATCAAGTTCCATTCACGCACTTTGACAAGACCGAAAAGTGGCATTTTGTATGTAAACTTGTAGGAACTATTCATCTTCCAACTAAGCTTTCAGATATTTACTATACATGGGTAGGAAAACATCATGTTACAAAAATATGGAAGCTATTCCATGAATTCCCTTTGATTAATAATTCTCCCATATTTTGATCAATGCATGTGGTTGACCTTGGAATTATGTATACATTGTAAATTTCTACGATGTTGTGATTTCCCGAGCAATTTGAAATTAGTAGGGAAACTCCCAAGCTTGGACAGACACACAAGAAGTCATAAACTTGTTTTGCTAAGCCGCCTACTACTACTACTACTACTACTACCACTACAACCACTACTACTTTTACTACGACACTTACTCCAATTTGATTTTCTTGGAAAAGAATCCACTTTGCTTCTTTCTCTCATCCGCATATGTGATAGCATGTAATCTTCTACCTACACACAATTTCCTCTTCCACAAAGTATATTTTTACGATTCGTACGAGTGGATAGGGTACATCGACCATGCATGATATGATTTGATGATGATCATATACATTAGTAGCCAACATACTATAATTTACTACAAGCTGAAACGGAGTACCCACTAGGTTTTTTTTGAAGTGAAGACAATTCGAGAAATGTTCATGATGTACGTGATTATGGTGTGGTGTGGTGCTCATATATATTTTTCTGTTTAATATTATTATGCTGTTGCGGCAACATAAGGTAGCAGTGCTAATCCCACACTAGAGTAAACTTAATCTCGTTGATTTAGTAAATATTAATGCACACAGACATTCGCATTGAACTCATGAATTGAAAATCTGTCACAGCCACCTGCTTCTATATATCTGATAATTTCCTTCTAAAAATCCTATGCAAGGAAAGTATATTATGCATATATATTTATACTTTCTAATAAATATTCTAGTCAATATAAATATTAGTATGGATAATTCAGTTTATGCCCCGCAGTTAAAATAACGTAAAAAATATTAACAACCTTCATATTATTACGCCTACGTTTACATTGCGCCAGTGGTGCATTAGTATTACCTCACTGGTTTGCTTGTGCCATCATCATTACTACTACTATTACTATTGCTGGAGAATAAATACTTAATAATTCATTCCTTTTCATATTACTTGCATATTGCCGTGTAATGGAATAAAGTATGTGTTTTTAGTGATTTTGTTGACAAGGGCGGAGAAGAGGATTGAGAGAACTACGTAAATTCCAGCTGAACAGATGTGTGATTGAGAAATAAAATGTTCACAAAAGCTGTGAGTGTGTTTCTTCCATCTGCTTGTGTTATGTGTGTGGCAAATAGAACTTGCAGACATGTCAATTAATTTCTTGTCATTTCCATTTCCATGCATATACTATGTGTGTGCATCCAAAAGTTTTCCATGAAATGAAATGATGTTGGATTTGTGTGTGCTAATAAGAGGCTGTCAACAGAAAGAAACAAAGTATGAGGTTATAATATACTTTATTCCATTTCCATCCATTGGAATACTTCTGGAATATCATTGCAAAATAAATACGATATAAAATATGGCTCCATTTAGCTTGATATTCCTACGTTTTAGATTGCTAGGTAGGTCTGGCAAATAGAAAGCTTTCAGTTTTTGAATTGAAATGATGATATTTCTCCGTAATCAAATACAAATGTTCTTTTTCCCATGCAAATCCAATGACTGTTTTTATACAGTAATCCCTTATTTGATGTAGTTGTCTCTTTGTACACACCAGCAATGAAATTTGGGAAAGATGAAGGCATCAAATCATATAAAAATCGGATGTGACTGTATTGCTACAGGATGGATTTTCATTGAGCTCAAATATTTCTGATTAAAAGAACCCAGAGTGAATCCTTTCCCCAACATGTCAAAAACTTTCTGAGGAAATCAGGAGAAAGTTTTTTTCATCTTATTTTAAAACATTCCCTTTGAACCATTAAAAAGGCTCACCTCCTTCAGTTCTCGCTCCATTTGGTTCACAAATAAAGTGTTGTAAGTGGCTTTTACTCCCCTTTTTTGTAGCATTGTAGTCCAAACAAAGTAAGCATGTGAATCGTGATGCCTTTTTGGAATTAGCTAGTACTAAAACCAGTAAAAGAGGGCTATAAAGTTGAGAAAGAGAGTTGTAAAAGCAAAACACATGAAACAAGTTTGGGTGGATATCAAAAACAACCAAAAAGCCATAACAAACAGACCTACATTCAACATTAATGTTCTCAGTTCACACCGACGTGGATCCAATTCGATTGAGCTGAGAAAAAAAATCCGCTCATTTTCTCTCCAAGCAATATTACTGCAGAGCATCTCCACCATCACCTCTGATTTTTACACTCATTCAACTGACTGGGTCAACCTGATCTCTTTTAAACTGAAGGCTACTAATAAGCAAACGATATACTTACTAATCCAATCCTCTCAACTTTTTTTAGCATGGAACTCGTACAGTAAAATAAAACGAGTGAGTATCATCCGATTCATTCATTTTATGTACACACTGCTTGTGATTTTAAAAAGCAATGAGCCAATACACACGTGTGTACGTACGTCATGTAATTCATAGAAATATCTGGTTACTGCTAATTGAATTTCGTGACTTGTATAAATATTTAATTAACGACGAAATCCCAACCCATTGAAATTTCCTTTGAAGAGTTGTAGCGTGCCTACACGTAGTACATCATATGTCTACTCTACGCTATATAATTATATCTTGTAGTTTTATATTACGTTTCCCCATACAATTATAGGTAGTATGATGAGACTGATTAAGTAGATGTAGGTCATTGTTAAGGTAAACTCGGAAATTGGAAGAGGAGAAAAAAATAAGAGAAAGATAGAGCAGGAACTTTGCTGAATTGGAAAAGCTTCCATCATCAGCAATAGCAGCATCATCCTTTT
Organism: Orchesella flavescens; assembly: GCA_964034955.1. Classification (NCBI taxonomy): domain Eukaryota; kingdom Metazoa; phylum Arthropoda; class Collembola; order Entomobryomorpha; family Orchesellidae; genus Orchesella; species Orchesella flavescens. Next base: position 20,462,149 of record OZ035953.1, read on the forward strand.
CCTTCATGTCCTGTGCCACTCTCCTTCCCTTCTTTTGAAAACTTTTTTATCTGTGATGTCCATTAGGGATATGAAAAAACAAAGTGTAAAGGGAAAATTTAGGAAGTGAGGGGACAACTAAAAAAATTGAAACGAAATGGGAACAGTTCCTAAGCTGCTTGCCAATTCTACAAGTTTTTCCTTGCAAAAACATTGAAGAAGATTGAGTGTCTACATTCTACATATATATGGACGCATCTAATTATACGAACTTCAAACAATTTCTTTTAGTAGACAGACTTAAAGATAAAGTATATTATGGAATAGAAAAAAAAATAAATTCAATAGTTTTCTGCCCGGTGAACAAAATAACAAGTCAAAATTACATTCCATATATTATCATTTGGAGTCACGTATGGTAGAGTATTGCACATGTAAGAACTAGCAGCTGCAGATGTTGAGAATCAGAAGGACAACGACAATCTCATTCATTTCTCTCAATTGGAATGAATAGTGGGTGAAATGGGTTTGTTTTCTAATGCATTACATTTTATTTCATTTCATTCAGCTGAAAAACAGAGTTTGATTCTTGGGTAAAGGGAGAACGAGTCAGGAAGGAGTAGCAAAAGCAAAGCTTGCAGAATTCTATGTGCATTCTGTTGTGAGAAGGATTGGTGGGTACAGAATAGATAGAGAAGATCGTTATGCCATGTTGATGATGATAATACACAACCCTTTTTACAATTCGCTATGTAGTGATTTCCAACTGCAAACCTTAGGTGAAACGGAAGGGCCACGTTATCGTTAACGCTTACTCAAATAATATAAATGTTTTATATGAAACGTACATTTGACTCACAGTGGGATGCTGCTTTTATATCGTTTGCAATCTCTGCTGTTTTTTTGCTTCTTCTTCTTCTATCATCACGATCATCATGCCCCTTTCCAATTTCCTATTGAGATGGAGGTTAACAGATGAACAATGCCTTTTTTACCGAGCTACCAGGTCACGTCGAATTTCCAGAGATTCATCCGAATTCACAACTCATATTATACACCAAACGAAAGATGACAATTTTGCGAATTGAACAAACTGAAAGATTCCCCCAAAAATCCTGTGATCGTGTGGTAAACACATATGTGCGGAAAGAGGTTGTATTTTACTTCCCCGAAAAGCTGTTTCCTTTTCAATTTCATCCTCATTCATTCCTTGTTTGGCTTTGTTATGAGAAAGGAAGTACATTTCATGGAGATTCCCAAATGACTTTTTTTTTGCAGTGGAATGGTATAGCATGATATATGAAGTAGTAGTACTACTTTCTCATGGAAAGCCTGGGTGAATACAAGGAATTGTGCCAAAAAGGCTTAAGTTGATGATGAGAGGTTAAAAAACAACAAGTTATTACTAGTGTCGAGCTAAACTACTTTGCTGACATTATACAGCTCTATTCACGTCGTAGCCCTGTCATACTATTATTTAATGGAGAATCTCTTTGGAATCTTTGCTTTGCTGTACATTTCTCTCGGGTTTGGATATTTTGTTATCTCACTCTTATACGGATAAATACATATATATATATAATATTGTTCAAAATAATATTTGTTGTTACTTATTCTATTGTTCTATTGTCCATTATCATCACACAAGCTTGCATACATACAGGCGTCATTATTATACAGCACCAAGAGAGCTACATGTACGTGACGTTTGCTTTTTGCTAAGTAGTTTCCTGTTTTTCACTCGGTTTTTATAGGTCTATACGTACAACCATTAAAAATTACCATTGACTTGAGATGAAACAACCGTAGAATTTATATGAGCTTTCTTTGTCTCAGTTTTCTGTCACTGGGTAGATTTCATTTTTACTTTTCGATTTCTCCGTCACCGTTTCTCTCTTCCTCGTTTATTTTCATTAAAACATGTTGTCGTTGTCACTAGCAGGAAATTATATGACACGAATTCTGGGGCAATTTTTTATAGAGGCTTTTAAGGAAATAAAAAGCTACGAAGGAAAGAAAAACAACCACTAGTGTTGAAGGGTTCTGGAACATAGGAAAAAACAAACAGAAGGGAAAATATGGGTTAACAGACAAAGCCTGTAAACACGATGGTAGTCTCTGCTGCACTAACTCTAGTACTTTTAAGTACATAGGTTCACTTTATGATATCCTATTTCCTTTGCTTTCTCCACTAAAACTGATACGGTTTCAGCACCAACCCAAAGCATACGGTCATTTTAAGGCATTTGTTTGGATCCAATTTTTTCTCTTGTTAATTTCTTCTCCACGGTCCAGAAAAAAATATCACAGAGAAAAGAGTTTTTATTCTTTGTCCTTGAGAGAACCAGCAATAATGCAATGAGCTTGTTATGCGATGCCATGATTTTCTTTGTTGATAGAAGAGAAGGAAAAAACAGGTCAGACAATTTACTTTATTTACTTGTTTTAATAAAGGAAATACTGTATTTCAACCTGAACATTTGGGATTTTTGTTGATTGTTGATTGCGAGTTCTCATCATCAACATCCTTGAAACTAAGAGTTTTACGTTGGGATATACTACGATACGGTAAAAAGGAAAATGTGAGACTATAAGGGAAAATGAGGGAGGGAGGCTGATGGATGATTACATTTCTCATCTTTCGGCTCCATTTTCCACCATGTATTTCAGTAATGATGGTAATGTTTGGTTGAATGCATGTGATCACTTGTTCTGTCGTCAACAACCGTTAAATTACCACAATTCCACGAACCCAACTGTAAAGAGTGAGTACAGCTGAGTACACAATGCATACAATCTCCTCTATATAATTTGATTTACAATCGGATCCATTTTGTGCATTTTTCTCTTGTGGAAAGAAAGCGCAGGAAGAAAATGCAAAAAAATAACATGCTAGTTAGCAAAGACATCCAGATTTAACGAAATAAAAAGAGGGAAGGTTGGCTAAACAAACAGTATCACATTATCAATTGTAATTGTAATACTTTCATGATGTGGAATGCAGCGAACAAAGTGGTTGCTTCCAAAGTAGTTCGTATCAAGTTAACAAGTGGCATCCATACTCAAAAAAAATCATGTCATCTGACAAAAAATTTCAAGGATCTCAAATCCTGTCGTGACTAATGCTATAATTAGGGATTGAATAATACCTTGTTGTATAATCTGAGAAGGGGGATTGTATAACGGTAGTAAATCGATCCGGTTGCAAATAAATCTCCCATAATACCTTCATTTTTCTGCTTTCTCTCTTTTTTCTCTACATTGAGCTAAAAATGTGTATTTTGTGGGAAATGGGCGACTTTGATTTAAATTTCACGGGAGAAGAACCTAATTTCTCGGATGGTTGCGTTTTGCGGAAGTAAAACGCTGGGCTGGGATAAGAAATATTGGAACAAGTGGGTTTAACCTGATTCATTTCACTCCACGTGTTGGAGTTGGGACAAAAAGATTACATTTTGTGCTATATATGGGTTGGTTAGATGCATTTTTTCATAATTCGATTTAAAATGTAATATGTCAATGCTCTACCTCTATTCTCATCATGTCATAATCAGGCATGGTAAACTTATTATCGTCTAAATTAGTTCGGAGTCTGTCCAATTTGATATTAACTGTAGTGTAATGCTTACTAGAAATTCCGAAGCTTAGAATCGATTTTTCGTCAAAGCTTCAACTTTCATCTCTTTATTCTAAGAATGAAATAACGTAACGGTAACATACTTATATTTCTCTTAAGAGTTGCATCATATGTGACGTTTCACTTGATTAAATTATATTAACAAAAATGCCCATTTTCCTACTCACATGTCAGCAACGGTTCCAAGTTTAATGTTAGACTAACTCTGCCAACTTTTGTTTCGTATCACGTGCTGTAATGATGTCAGAAGGGGGAACAGGCATATTTTCCTATTAACTATGAACCACGTTTTGGCATAGACTCTAATTGAGGTGTACATCCATAAAGGTTATAGCATTGTAATATATTATGCAGTCAAGTTGAAAGAGTATGCTGCAAAGGTACTCTTCCGTTGCGAGAATGACGAGGAGCGGAGAACGCTGACGATGTCACGAATTGTATAATAATGTATCTCGTTAATTTCCCTTTTTACTTGGACACTGGAAAGGAAGGAAACGTTATGTAAGTAGCCAGCCATGCTTGGGTAGCAGCATACCAGAATGTTACGGCGTAGAGCTGAGATAAACACGGAACGGCTATGCAGGGTTGTACTTGGCTAATCCTTTGTTTTTGAAGTAATCTCCGTTAATGGAAGAGTGCTTTTCATGCAATAATTTTGTAAGTTATGAAAATAAGCATGACTAAATTGCTGTAATATAAACTTACAAGATATGCCGTGGGGAAAGTAAAGCCGTTATCATTAGGAGCATCAGCCGCTAACCAGCTACTGTTTTACGTTAGTGCTGCTCTAATTCAGTTGAACTGTTGGAGGAGGAAAGAAGCACATAGCTAAAAGCAAAAGCAAAAGTACCTACATATGTAGTAAATCACATCATCATCATCATCATGATCATAGACACAGAAATGGCACGAAGTATGTCCTGTATTTCATTTACGTAACTTCACGATGTGGCTTACGATTAGTCCAGACTTTTGGAGAAGATCTCCAGCCGCACAGCTTACATAAATATATGGCACAAACAGAACGGTAGGATTAGCTAAATGTCAGACGTGCATGCATGCGTGATTGTGGTTTACGCCGTTCAGTCTGATAAAAGATTTCATTTTGATTAATATTGATCAAATTGTTGATTCTCATATGCATTTGAGCGTAATATAAATAATGTGGTGGGAACATAAGTAAATCGCCAAAATAAGATACTTAATAGCTCCATCATTCTTGTCTGTCCTTGTCACATCTTTAATTCAAATTTCCTTGAATTTTTAAATTCCAATTTGCCTAATCTAACTCCACTTTATAACCAATTTTAGAGGTTTCTAATGCTACGTATATGGAAAAAAAGTCTCAAATTTAAAAAAAACATTGATGGGCTTTCCTGCTAATGAACAAGCCAGAGGTTATGCATTTTATTAAATTAAATTGATACACAGCAACACAGGTTTATTAATTGAAGTACTTGTGTGCTGGACAACACTGTAGTTCCTCTCTTTCCACGTTTTAAACAAACTGGATTCCTTTCATACTAATCAATATTTTTCGCTTCTTTACACGGTTACAAAAGATTTATAATTAGTGCAATCACTGAAATGTATACATACATAAATATCTGGGGTGCAATCTATAATAAGTAAACCAATCACATCACAGGATGACTGCCTTGATGATTATAACACAACATATTTGTGTACATATTTGGTATTTACTGTGTATTGTGCTGATGAATTTAATACTAAACCAGCAAGATCACTATTTTCTGTTTTGCCACTATTTGTATTACAAATCAAATACATTGGCAAGTTTTTTTCCAAGCAAATAAATGGTGGCCCAAAAACACGTTCCTGGTCTGAGCAAGTCTACATTGCATTTGTACTCTTTTACCCAGCACGGTTTGAATAGGGCTACGTACGTACGTACGTACTACGTAGTTATAGAACTAAACATCGAACTATAGAACCAATTCAGTTCGTAGTCCTCTTCTTTCCAACAACCTTTCCGTTTGATGTGGCGAGGAAGGATGATGATGATGGTGATGATTATGGTTGTCTTACAAAGCTCGTGGTTGTTTAACATGTTTTTTCCTAGTTACTTGCTCGTTTGTTTCATCCAGCCAAAGACATAAAGGAAACAACGCTGCTGCTCCTGTTGTGATTTAGTTTGAGTTTGTGTTATGAATGAGGTTCTACAAGGTTTATTTTTTACTCTACATACAATAATGTACATATTATAGTACTAATTAAAAAGAACAAATAAACTGGTTTTACTTGGGAAATTCCACATGACTGAGGTAAGGTTCGCTTATAGAAAAATTGTAAATTTTACGTATTAACTTGCGTATTCCAATTCCATGAGTGATAACGGCATCAAACGAACTGCTTATTATGTTATCCTCATCAAGTAAAGTTATAAAATTAACTTTTTTATCAATTGATATGATAGCGCTTTTAGAGGCGTAGTGAAAATGTGAAAATCACTTGAGAATTTAAGGAAAGTTGGGAAGATCAAATCAAAGCATTCAAATGAAGACAATGCAACATTCCCCATAAAATATTTTATAGAGAAATTCGCTCATCCATGATGTTTCTATGTAAACCTTAATATGAACTCTCAAAACACATTCTTGTCATGTAATCATTTCGTTATCAGACTCTTCGTTAATATAGGATGAAAAAGTTTGAAAGATCACTAGAATCAAGGATTCCTATTAAACTTTTAGCAAGTAAGTTTGGAATGTTTCTGTAGAACATGATGATACTAGTTTTCATTAACTAACTGGTTTAAAATTAGTTTTGAATGAAATGAAAATACACTCACATCACATCACAGCTACAACTTGCTATTCGATTAGGATGAACAACAGTCGTCGTTAGTATTCAAAACTTTTCCCTAATTTATTCATGTGCTTATATAGTTATAGTCTTAAAAGGATGAGTTTTATCGTGAGATCTGTTTCGTTTCCCCGGGTTCGTTATACATGCGGTTAAACACAGCAAGATTAATACATCAACATATGGTTTGTGGTTAATAGTCAGTGCATCTAAAAAGCTTTCATCCGCGTGGTTCTATATAGTGGAGCAGTTTTCCATAAAAATATTCAGTATCACATTGTTAAAAATATTTCATAATAGGGGCACACAAGGGAGTGCATTAGGAGTTTTTGTTATATCAAAGATACGCATATACAAACGTAGGCTGCTCATGTGATATTATTTATTTTTAATAATTAATGAGCCAACATTTCCGCGTAGGTGTGATAACATAACAGATTGGATAAAAAAATGTTATGCGGTTTCCAGCTATTCTCCATGCGTATGATAGATAACAACTTCACTCATATTTGGGAGTTAAAATGCAAAGTCAGACTGGGAGTATATAAACGAGATTCTGTCGGAATGAAAATTTGTGTGGTGGATTTTTGCGGTTTTCTCATGTTTTTGGCAGTTAGTTATACTGAATGAAAGAGGAAACGATACAAAGCCTACCAAATACAGCTTTCTTGCAGAAAAAACTGGATTTGATTTTTTTCCAAGTTTACAAGTACGTAAAATTTTTAGTTTCGGAACTTCTTGTCAATTGCGCATAGCTAAATTTCCGTTTCAATATTAATTGCTTATAGTGTGCCTATTTTGTGATTTCTTTTTTACGGATGTTTCAAAGGAAGGAAGGGCGGATAATAAACTTTTTTTTCTGCAAGTGAAATGTTGCTAATTGCTTTGGCTCTCAGATTATCAATCGAGTAGTATAACTTGTTGAGAATTAGTTGTTTCAACGGTGAAAAAGATAAATATCATTATGTACAGCGTGAAGTCTTCCATACTTACTCCATAACCATCCATTCCCTTACATAAGTCATCCTTTCTTTGTGAATCTTAGACTGTAGAAGAAAGACATTGGATTTTTGAACTGTTTAAAAGGCTTAAAAGTTAATACCATTTTGGTTTCTGAGATTTTTTGGGAGGAGGGGTGTGGGGAGGAGAGGGGAATTTAAGCTTACTGCATGCATGTTCTTAGGCGAAAAATGTATTAGGAAATAGAAAGGAGTGTAATGCAATTTAAGGAAGGAATCCTTTCTTTGAATTTCTTGTAATTCCAACGCTGTTAGTACAAAGTCAGTGAAAAGCAGTTTCACTTCCTCCAAAATTTTACGGAGAAAAGATAAAAGTAGTTATATTGCTATGATATTATGTAGCTAAAATATTTCCAAGAACACCTGTTGGCAGTTATCATTATATATATCATAAGTAATGAAAAGAAGATTATAATTTTCTCTTAAATTCACCACGATTCCACTTCATCGGGTCAAAAGTACTTTAGAATTTTTAAGTGATTTTGAGCCTTCTGAAAATATAGCAAGTAATAGAGAGTTCATTAACCTAGTTCGTGTTTAATTCAACATTTCTGATCTAATTTGTTTCTGCTGAACAGTCAAGTATGTTCTGAATTCATTGAAATATCAATTAAGTGTGCTCAACCATTTCCATTTCATCAAACTGGGAAATGACTTTCTGACACAAGCGGAACTTAAAAATGAGTCGATAATTGGATGAATATGAAAAATATGCTGGAATGTCTACTTAACACATTTTTATGAGTTAAGTGGCTATCCAACAATTTTTCGATAGAAAGCCCGTTGCTACATATACAGCTGAAATGAATGCTTATGAATGTGAGTAACACTGGATCAAAAATCAATAATGAAGTCAGTATTCCGTCTGTAATTTGATTCAATTTTTCTTGAAGCTTAGTCATCCATAAGAATTTTTCTAGGAATACTTTTTATTCCTCTTCATTTTTCAGTACGAAGCAAAATATTTTCGTAGAAGGATTGTTACAAATTACAAAGTCGCGACTACAATAATCGGATTCGTCTGAAGTTCAATTATGATAACACCACGTGCGACCTCCTAAATTCACAAAATATAGAACCTTGTAATCAATTCAAAGATCGTAATTGCAATGTACACTTCAATTTGGCATTTTCTCCAAATTTACATTGGATGATGAATTGGTGAAAAAAAATCTTCAACAACAATTTCTTTTGTGTAATGAACTCTTCTGATGAAATCAAGTTCACTTTATTTTTTAGACACAGTTGCCGTCTCCATCTATTACAATAGAAGTGTTCCAAGGTGATGATGATAAATGTCAAACGAAACCTTTTTAGTACATGGTGTATGGGATGCAGCTGGTGAGAAAACTGTTTTGTGCAAAAAAAATTGGAGAAGCATGAAGCACACGTACACCTTACTTATTACAGCTCCAATGAACTTTTTTGTCAGAAAAGGTTTTGTATGTAAATTGAGGTGATAAAATATTCATCTTCTGCAGCAGTGCATGCGTCCTGGTGCGATGGTGTGCAAAAAATATCATGCTAGCATCAAGGTCAACCAATGACAGGAAATTAGTGAATTGACCACCTTTCCAAGGCAAACATTTATACACAAGGGAGAAAGTGAACGAACTAACAAAACATGGCATAATATACAGATACGAGTACAATATTATTGAGAAGTAGTTAGCAGTTGAAGTAGCAATTTTGGCTGTTCTAAGTATTGTGAAACAGTGTTATAAATCAGTTTAGTACAGTACATCTTGTGTACAACAACTTTCAATCTTTTTTGGCAAGTTACTTTTTTGACGTTGAGCTGTATTCATATTATTATTTATTGTTAACCACTTCCAACTTCACAATACACATCAATCATCTCACGCTTTCTTATTGTGCATATGACACACAAGTTGTGAGAGTTCGTTTGTAGGGGAGAAAAAAACCCAGACTCAAAAGGATTGTTAAGATAGTTGCTCAAAACAAATCCACTGTTTTCATGAGCAATAACAGGAAATGATAATAGTAGAAATCAGGGATCACTTCCTAATCACGCCTTTATTGTATCTGGAAAAAATGAGGAAAGAAAGGTTGTTATAAATTGAATGTACTCGCCACTGCTACTTTTACGTTTATCATATGATACCATAATAACATCACATAATAATCTTTGTTGTGTAGATGGGAACAGGAGTGGGTGTATTTTGATGAACCACGAATATTTTTGGCGATGGTGATGATGAACACTACTCCACTCCAGGTTTCTCTGTCCCAGCTCATATTTCACTACAACCTTTCCTCGCAACCTTTGTATCCATCGTCCTGGTTTCACTTCCTCTCTCACCATTTCGCTTTTCATGGGTTGATGTTATCCAACATGTATTGTGGGGTTGTTGAAGTTTTATTTTTGTCAGCAGTTTATTGAAAGTTTCCTCCTACACGGGAAATAATGACTGTCTACCTTCAAAATGATTATATTAGGTGATGTAAAGAACGAGTCGAGTGTTTTGATCTCTTGAACGGAGAAAAATTCTCTGGAGAGAAGGCTCAGAAAAACATGAGATTGAAGAAAAAACGAAACGAAACTGAACTCCGTTTAAACTAAAACTTGCAAACATTCCAAGAACAAGGTGTGCTGATGCTGGTAGAGAATGTGCATGTCTATGTGTGTTCTAACTCTCTCTCTCTGGGTTGGCAAAACTTGTAAGGCTAAGTAAACAAATCCTTCAAATTGTATAAATTGAGTGCTTGAGCATGTATGTGAGACATGTTTATTATATAACACCACACCTGTTCCCACGTACTACTATGTGTGTTTACATGGTTTGGTGAAAACGTCGTTTACCTTAAATACATTGAATCCTTCATACATTACTTTCATCCTCCATTATTATCCAGAATGCGAGTAGTATAGGACTTCCTTCAATTTAAAATGCTGGTAAGACGTAGATAGTTCAATGATGAATTGTATATAAAACACAAACATGCGAGTAATAACGTGGAAGCTTGCTAGTACAGAAATCACAAAATATTGACGTTTCTCTGGGGCAACCTGAGCGTAAAGTAAAGTCATACTTGTAATCTGTCTATAACAATCGGTGAGTAGAATCCTTTATGAAATTAACGGCTATTTTATTTACACAAAGAAAACTAGCTGATGCTGCTGCTGATGATGATGACGAAAAATATTTGGTGTTTGAGTCAACTCATGTGTATACTAATGAAGGACACACATATACACACTCTTCTCACGTCTAACGTAAATCTTTTCATGGTAAAATGGGATGGGAACTGCATGTAATAAAATATCACATTCCATTCCATCCCATATCAAATGCAATATGGAACGTGATGCAAGCTTTGCAAAAAGTTTGCGATAATTAAAGCAGTATTAAATTACAGCATAGTGAGTTATTTTACACAGTTCAGTACTTTAAGCACTCAAGCAAAAAGGAGAATTTCCATCTGGGTCGGGTTTCCTCTCACATGGAAAGTGCATCTATGTACCTATGCAAGCAAAAGTATAATCACCTGCGATATATTACAAGGGAAACGACCAGAATGGTGGGTTGGGCTGAGAACACTTTTAGGAATACCTGTTGTTCACTGTTTGTCACATTCCCACATTTTGTTCATCAAGTTCAATTCGGTCCGCGTGTCAGACTTCTAAGAATTTTTTCACACTCTTCTACTCACTCATTCACATTTGGGAGAGCTCCTGAATCAAATTATGCAACACTATTTTTATTATCTTAATGTGTCAGGAATCTACACCAACCAAATGCCAATTTTCATTTAGTCTGGGCCACTGGGTTCTTTATGATAAAGACAAAAATGTGAAATCCTTTGTAATTTTCACTTGTGTCATCATCACTTTCATAGCATATTACCCTCCATCTCTCTTTCACTGAGGAAAAGCGAGTGATGATATTGGAAAACAGCATGGGATGATGATGATGATGATGATACTATAGTTTGATAAAACTATTTTTCCTAGAATGAGAGCAAAGCAAATGAAAATGACGGTGGCTTTAGCGGTTTGTGGTATGACTTATCCACAGTACGCGTTCATTTCATTGTCATTACTAGTGCTAAGAAATTCGTGTGAGTTTCGACTGCACTGTCTGTATTGAACGTCATTCCACAAATTGAAATAGGTCGTTACATTACCTTCTCAACTTTGAGTGGCCCATACCCTATAGAGATTTTACATCAGTTTACTTTTCTAGGTATAAATTGTTCCATTCTTCAAACAAAATGTGATGGATTGGTGAAGATGAAAGAAGGTTGGAGCTAAATGCTAAATGTTGTAATGTACATAAGTTGCAAGCATATGGCTAAGAGGAAACGTATGGCTGTAGCGGTCATGTCAATACGGATTTGATTGATTTCCACAAAGGGCTTCAAGTAAACATCTTTCAAAAATGATTTGGTTTCTGGGGTTTCTGGGATGTCAATGAAACGAAAAAAAATTGGATGATCCCACAAATATGTTTAACCATGTGAAAGAACTTTAGTAACCATATAGCATTTTTAATATATTTTAAATGATTTTTTAAACGGTTTCTAAAGTGCATAACATTCTCCATATTTTTCATGTGGTTTTCAGTTACTCTTGTAATGGACGGAAGAAAGCCTGAAGCCCAAAATGAATTGAAAGACAAATCTCAACTTTCACCTTACCACCCAACATCGTCAACATTACCTCTCTGGAAACGTTGTACCTTTTTTCAACTTGTCAAAAAAGATACCATGTAGCTGTTATTTGATTTTTTTGGTGATGCCAGAAAAATATAATATGTTTAGTATACATCACTCAAACACGTACCTTGATTTATCACTTTCGAAGCCAAAGACTTTACCATCATCTTCACAAACATCACAAGCCAGAAAGTTACATCAAGGAAGGACGAGCTGAATATATTATTATCACGGAACACTTGCATAATCTCATTTGTCTTGATCTACAAAACCATTTATCGTCTCCCGTCTTCATTGATTGTCGTGAAATTGTCGAAAAAACGAACACGGAATATTCTGCTCACCGTTTCCCATGTAACAACCAACCTTTAAGTAACAAGACACCCCCTGGATTCCAAAATATATATGAGATATATCTAAAATGGCGTAAAGAAGACAAAACTAGATCGATCAATATTTTTTTGCATGACTGAATGAAGATTTAAAAACTCAGAAGCTCATCTTCCCATCCTAATATATATTAGTTTTCCTTGAAAAAAATAGCTTTTGGCTGTTGCGCTCCAAAAGAGAAACCGGGGCCGCATACCGAACCGTACCATTTGGGATTTTGGTTGGAGCGTAGAATAATTTTTGCAGGTAATCGGCCGTGAATTCTGATAAGTTCAAAAAGATGGGATCTACTTGTCAAGGTATGTTTTATGTATAAAAAATGAACAAGTAAAACGATGCCATTTTAGCTTCGGTTACAGTGCTTGAGAAAAATTAAACGCTGTTTTGCATACATCCATGTATGTATTTTATTAGATTTTAAATGCGTACACGCGCTTTGTTTATAAATACAAAAATAGTTTGAGTAGAATCTATGATTGTTTGAAATAGAAAAGCATGATGACAGTATGGTATATAATGTAATGAGTAATAGGGAATAATAATAGGACTATATCGAAGAAGAAATCAATAGTTTTCTTCCTTTTCCCTTTTCAGACAACAAAGCTTTGAAAGAGAAGCTGATAAAGAATGTGAAGAAGGAGGTATGGAAACTCTTGAAAATGAGCGTTGAAACAAAACAGAAGCCTATAATATTTTCACGAGGGGAAAATGATTTACTCCGGGACACTTATTGATACAATATTATTTATAGGTGAAACAGATAATGGAGGAGGCTGTGACGAAAAAGTTTGTTCATGAAGAAAGCGCCAGTATTACTTCATTGTGTGGTAAAAAAACTGCAAACTAAAAAAAACAAGATATTTATTTTTATGTATCCTCATATTGCCCTCATGATGATAATATTTTCTTTTCAATGTTTTAACCCCGGTTGTAATAATCCAAAATTCGAGAAAGAAAGAAAAATGAAAGTTGTAAAATTTATGGGTTATTTTAGCATATTTTAATTTGGCTCCTGTTCCATAATCTCCTTCCCTTTTCTGTTCCATATAGATATTTATTTTTTTTGGCTTTGTTTCTTACTTTCTTTCAACTTATATTTTGGTAGCTGCCGTTGAAGCTTGTGTTTCCCATGGACTGAAAAGAAGGGCACTTGGTCTATTCAAAAGTAGTAGCACGACGGCTCTCCTCCATAAAATTGCAAAAGCGTTCCAGCCAGCTGCAAATGTTGTGCAGCTTATTGCTGAAGTAGAGAATTGTGACCCTAATAAGTAAGAAGTTACTCGTTGAAAGTTCATTTTATATTTACTAATACCTTTTAATAATGTATAAAAAGAAAGTGAAATCACTATACGTGTGTCCTTTTTTGCCACACTTACACACACAAACAACATAACATTTTCTTAACACCAGACTTGCAATAAGCTCAAGACTTTCCCTTTCACTTCACACGAATTATTACAGACGATCTTCGTCATCGGGTGGTAGTGAAAGTGCTAGTAAGCTTGGTGTGAAGCCTCCTCTTCAAAAAAGAAATTCTGTGGCTACGATGAAGTACCTGTGGATTCGATTGGCTCTCATTGAAAAACATTTGGCCAAAATTGTTGACTACATTGTGGCAAACAGCAGGTAAATTACTTTGCTTTTGTTTATAAACTTTCTTTCGTTCTGCTAAGCCTTTTCATGCTTTGTGTCCCCCTTAGAAAAAGTATGTATTTGGGCTTAGTTCACTTTACCCAGTGTAAAAAATGCAGCGGGTCCTGAAATGTGTTCTTTCTCTCTCTCTCTCTCTCTTTT